>JASANE010025939.1:0-12416 GCA_030248225.1 Trileptium ribeirensis
TATAAGATTAAAGTTTAATCAAATTTTATATACGATAATGATGTGTAGATTCCCCGAAGACCCAATGCTCCAGCGCATTATACCCTTATAAATAGCTCTTTCTCTAGGCTGACTTACAGCAGAAAACCCTTCATTAATACCGCCATCGACACGGAATGTCGAACGTCCCCGTTACCAAAAAAAAAAATGTCGGAGCACTTTTGACTTCGAAAATACACTTACCGCCTCTATTTTCGCTGTCTGCAGGCTTCACTTGCATTGGTCTATTCATCTGAAACGAAGCAAACTTTGGCCTATTGGCAAATATCAAACATTTTAGAATTTATAAAAAACCTTTAAAGTAAAATATAAATAAAATAATTTATAATCATAAGTCATGAAGGTACATAGACTTAGGGAGGTTAGATGGTTCTAACGGTGGGCAGGCTAGGGAGAAACGGAAAAAATTTTTCTAGTATCTCTGATTTTTCGCTTTTTTCTATTTTTGAGTTAAATTTATTGTAAATTTATCAAAATTCTGAAATTTTTCGCGCTGGGCACAAGCTTGGGTGCGGGTCCTAAGGACGGAACGGCGAATATTACTTACGGGGTCCGACCACTCAGAATTAGCGCCTCCATCTCTATGAGCATGATTGTTTATATCGCAGCATAAATATTCAAAGTCATTGTCAATAATTTAGAATTTTCAAAAGAAATTAAGCTTAGGCTCCAAATATGGACAGTTTCAAGTTCCGAATTGATATACGACTGATAAAGCATAATCCCAATCGTATGGCATAGCCTTTAGTTAATGATGAATTGTATTTTAGACAACTGTTTGGATAATATAGCGCTGCATTGCTTAATCTGGTGCACTAAGCCGCATCACGCCATTCAAAAGTGGGGGGAGCGCTACCGGAACATTGAGAAGACTGCCTTATGGAGGCCTCTTTTTCTGGAAATGTGAGTGGAACCTCGTCCCGTCCCCACCCCATGCCTTGCCGGTGGATATCATCAAGAAAAGATGAAATCTGAACCTCCAGAGAAGCTTGAAAACGGTTTATTTCTGTCAAGCAATATGATATAGCATAAAATGTTGATATCCATGCTTATGCGTAGATATCTTAAAATATCAAAATATAAATATAAAAAAACAAATCTAAAAAACGTGAAAGGAATACTCAATTTATTTATAACAAATAATATTTTTTCTCAAAATTTTACCATGATATATGATTATTAATTGGTATAAACGAAAACTTTTATGAAAGACGACGTTTAGTATTCAAGTCACAATTTGCTGAAACTTCAAATCCGGCAGCTTACAAAGAAATTACAAAAAAAAGAACATGGTTAAACACTAAGGTCTAGGTAGTTAAGGGGCCAAAACTTTAATGGTTATATACTTTCTGCCATCCATGAGGAACTGAGATATAAAAGGATCACATCATTGGATAAGAGAAATTACATGCGTTTGACCTTGTGTGATACTCTTCTTCGACGAAACTTTTCTAATGAACTCATGATAACTTTAATGGTTATATACCTTCTGCCATCCGTGAGGAACTGGGATGTAAAAGTTGAAAAAGGACCACATCATTGGATAAGAGAAATTACATGCGTTTCACCTAGTGTGATACTCTTCTTGGACGAAACTTTTCTAATGAACTCATGATAACTTCAATGGTTATATACCTTCTGCCATCCGTGAGGAACGGGATGTAAAAGTCGAAAAAGGATCACATCATTGGATAAGAGAAATTACATGCGTTTGACCTAGTGTTATACTCTTCTTCGACGAAAGTTTTCTAATGAACTCATGATAATACTGGCACAATTTTTTACGTTTTATACAATCTGGGTGCGAAATACATCAGATGGAACTGATAAACGTATCACAGAAATTTGGGCCCAAGTAACCCTGAGAGGCGATAATAAAATGCAAGCCATGTCGTTCTCGATATACTAAGCCTAAGCCTTAGTCTTAGCCTAAGCTAAGATCCTTATATGAGACATACACAAAGTCCCCCGAACCCCCTGCTCGAAGGTGTTCCTTTTTATAACGTTATAACGTACCGCCCCTTAGGGTTACTTGGGTCGAACTTTGGATTGAATAGGTATGCAATCAATTTTATCAATTTTTATCTGATATCATACATGTAACAGTTATTGTAGCTAAATGCTTCGTAGGTCCGTGTGGTTTCTACAATTTTGGGTTATATGTTCAAGGTAAAGCCTGTTATATTGTGCTGCATGTATCTATAGCACAGCCCGTTCGTATTTATGAATCTATATAGTCTCGACTTTGGCATATAAATTCTGCGTTTGATTTTGTCTAAATATGTTACATACTTTATTAATACTTTAATGTGAATGTTGCTGGTGAATAGGGCCAGTGCGGACACCACGGGGAATGTCCTTTCATCGAACCGATCCTTGACCGAAAATATCTTAGCTATAACACTGATTTGTTTGCCGGAATGTATTTACAAAAATAGCGTCACCCTGATACAAAACCGGGTCTCATTTGGTGCCGTATAGTTGGTGTTTATGATATCTTTGTCGTCAAACACTTTCCAGACACATTCGGTAAATTTAGTATCCGTGTTGCTTATATAGTTAGCGCGCTCAAGCATTTTAACTTGTCAAGCGCGTCATAATATCATGAAGCAACGTTGTCGGAATCTAGCCTTGCCATAACATCTCCATCCAGCCTTTTTTGGGGTACCAGTAATTTTACAGCGGTAATTGAACCAGGCTCCATAGGGTAATCAACTTCACGTGTAAGCCAGAGGATTTTTAAACAATATAAAATATAGATGCTAACTGCATTTTGCTAAACCGAAAATGGCCGATTTGAAATCGGGCTGTGACAAATAATCCGCGCTTTACTTACCCCTGGCAATGTTTTCTGGTCGTGGAGTGTCGACTGGCATTTAATAGCACTTTCGCGCCCGCAATACGTCAAAAAGGCACATCCTGAAACAGGTGGGAGGTTTTACAAGTATCTCACAAACTGAGTGAACATGGCTGCTAAGAAATATTCCAAGCTTGAAATGTTAGCTTTGCTGGTGTTTGCGTGCTATTTAAAATGTGTTGTGTGAAAATGGTCTGACTTTAAAGACCACACACAGCCCTGTAATAACATGATACAGAAACAGCAGATCTATGAAAGTAACACCATCGTATATATACAGTGTGCTGTAAAACCTATATTGACATTTGAACCCCGCAATAACACACCAAAAAGCAAGAAAGCGTTCTGCAAGAATAGGTCGGTAGACCCTAATTCACCCTATAACATTTTGGGACGGTACGATACAGCAGCAACAGGTCTCCGTCGACAATACCATCGTGTTCAGAGTACCTGAAAGAAAACCTAGATACGAACGTTTTGATGATCCCACCCCGCAATAACATGAAACAAGAGCAACAATACCTTGTGCGAGAATAGTTGGTCAGACTACAAAAAACACCCGATATTTCTCTACAACGACACCATACAACAACCATTGATGTCGACTGCAATATCGTTGTATTAATCGTACTCTAAAACTTATATAACGACACTCATAGCCCGAAATAGCATGTCATAAAACAAAAATGATGCCATGCGAAAATATGTCGACATACCCTACCTGGATAATTGGCGGCCCAAAAAGGTCGCCTAAAAAGTAATGTACAGCAAAGCTGTAACTCTGATTTCGAAAAGTGGCCTCCGTTTTTCGCGGTGAAGCCTATATCTTGAGATATAGCTCGCGAAAGATAGATACCCTGATGACCAAATTTTACAAAGTGTGACGCTTGACATTTTGGACCTCATTTGATCCGGAACACAAAGTTCGCAGATTTAGGGTCTAATGAAAGGCACAAATAGACTGAATTAGCGATCAAATAAAAATTTGATTTCCATCAGATGATGAGTTATGATCCCCAAAAAACGAATTAAAAACAGTTAAAAGTTAAAGACGAGTTAAAAAACAAATTTTAGCGTTCTTTGACGCTTACAAAGTCATAGGAGGAAACCCCGCTCGCTCCGTATAAATAATAGTGAAAGTATAAAATAGAAAAAAACAGACAAATTATGAAAACCAAACAGAGAAGTTTCAGGTTGTCAAACTAGATTTGTTGGATTAAAATTGTGGCTTCAGTTTCATAAATATTTATCACATCATATATATGCATAAGTTATTTTCCAACAATCGCATAAAAATACACATATAAACATGGGCGCAGATAACGGGAGGGCAGTTGGGACTGATCCGCCCATTTTTTGAAGTGGGAGACAGCCCATACCCTGTTCAAAATATAATCTTTTAATAAGTGGGAGACAGCCCATACCCTGTCCAAAATATAATCTTTTAATAAGTGGGAGACAGCCCATACCCTGTCCAAAATATAATCTTTTAATAAGTGGGAGACAGCCCATACCCTGTTCAAAATATAATCTTTTAATAAGGCAACAATTAAAACTATGTTGCCAATTCCACACACTCCCATATGTATCTTAGAAATTTCCGGGGTCTATTTATACAATTAATACCTACTCGGTATAAATATATGCCAGTACCTATACCCTTCAATCTATATTTTGGCATTTTATGTTTTCACTTTTTACATTATATGCTATTTGTCTAGAGCAGTCATACGAAGCTGTCACTCCATTTTTCAAATCAAATCTTGCATATAAACATAAATTTGATATGCAGTAGCTTAATCAATATGTAACCAAATAACTTAAAACCCGACATCATCAATAAATATTTGGGTTCACCATATATCGCTTTTTTCCAGTAGGCTAAGCATCAGAGGGTATATAACTGAGATGGTTCCAGAGAAATAAGCAACCATATTTGATATGCAGTAGCTTAATCAATATGTAACCAAATAACTTAAAACCCGACATCATCAATAAATATTTGGGTTCACCATATATCGCTTTTTTCCAGTAGGCTAAGCATCAGAGGGTATATAACTGAGATGGTGCCAGAGAAATAAGCAACCATATTTGATATGCAGTAGCTTAATCAATATGTAACCAAATAACTTAAAACCCGACATCATCGATAAATGTTTGGGTTCACCATATATCGCTTTTTTTCCAGTAGGCTAAGCATCAGAGGGTATATAACTGAGATGGTTCCAAAGAAATAAGCAACCATATTTGATATGCAGTAGCTTAATCAATATGTAACCAAATAACTTAAAACCCGACATCATCGATAAATGTTTGGGTTCACCATATATCGCTTTTTTCCAGTAGGCTAAGCATCAGAGGGTATATAACTGAAACGGTTCCAGAGAAGTAAGCAACCATATTTGATATGCAGTAGCTTAATCAATATGTAACCAAATAACTTAAAACCCGACATCATCGATAAATGTTTGGGTTCACCATATATCGCTTTTTTCCAGTAGACTAAGCATCAGAGGGTATATAACTGAGATGGTTCCAGAGAAATAAGCAACCATATTTGATATGCAGTAGCTTAATCAATATGTAACCAAATAACTTAAAACCCGACATCATCGATAAATGTTTGGGTTCACCATATATCGCTTTTTTCTAGTAGGCTAAGCATCAGAGGGTATATAACTGAGATGGTTCCAGAGAAATAAGCAACCATATTTGATATGCAGTAGCTTAATCAATATGTAACCAAATAACTTAAAACCCGACATCATCGATAAATGTTTGGGTTCACCATATATCGCTTTTTTTCCAGTAGGCTAAGCATCAGAGGGTATATAACTGAGATGGTTCCAAAGAAATAAGCAACCATATTTGATATGCAGTAGCTTAATCAATATGTAACCAAATAACTTAAAACCCGAAATCATCGATAAATGTTTGGGTTCACCATATATCGCTTTTTTCCAGTAGGCTAAGCATCAGAGGGTATATAACTGAAACGGTTCCAGAGAAGTAAGCAACCATATTTGATATGCAGTAGCTTAATCAATATGTAACCAAATAACTTAAAACCCGACATCATCGATAAATGTTTGGGTTCACCATATATCGCTTTTTTCCAGTAGACTAAGCATCAGAGGGTATATAACTGAGATGGTTTCAGAGAAATAAGCAACCATATTTGATATGCAGTAGCTTAATCAATATGTAACCAAATAACTTAAAACCCGACATCATCGATAAATGTTTGGGTTCACCATATATCGCTTTTTTTCCAGTAGGCTAAGCATCAGAGGGTATATAACTGAGATGGTTCCAAAGAAATAAGCAACCATATTTGATATGCAGTAGCTTAATCAATATGTAACCAAATAACTTAAAACCCGACATCATCAATAAATATTTGGGTTCACCATATATCGCTTTTTTCCAGTAGGCTAAGCATCAGAGGGTATATAACTGAGATGGTTCCAGAGAAATAAGCAACCATATTTGATATGCAGTAGCTTAATCAATATGTAACCAAATAACTTAAAACCCGACATCATCGATAAATGTTTGGGTTCACCATATATCGCTTTTTTTCCAGTAGGCTAAGCATCAGAGGGTATATAACTGAGATGGTTCCAAAGAAATAAGCAACCATATTTGATATGCAGTAGCTTAATCAATATATAACCAAATAACTTAAAACCCGACATCATCAATAAATATTTGGGTTCACCATATATCGCTTTTTTCCAGTAGGCTAAGCATCAGAGGGTATATAACTGAGATGGTTCCAGAGAAATAAGCAACCATATTTGATATGCAGTGGCTTAATCAATATGTAACCAAATAACTTAAAACCCGACATCATCGATAAATGTTTGGGTTCACCATATATCGCTTTTTTCCAGTAGGCTAAGCATCAGAGGGTATATAATTGAGATGGTTCCAGAGAAATAAGCAACTAATCACAGTCATTCAATAGATTTAAACCAAAAAAATAACTGCAAACCATTGATATATTGGAAACATTCTCATATATTCGCGATATGATTGCGAAACCTGAGCTTTTGGCCATTGGGCCACTTGACCACTATGTAGGCAATGGCATAAAATTTTTGAAAATTTAAGCCATATCAATTTAGAATTTTTCAATGTCCGAAAATTTAAGCAATATCAATTTAGAATTTTTCAATGTCCGAAAATTTAAGCAATATCAATTTAGAATTTTTCAATGTCCGAAAATTTAAGCAATATCAATTTAGAATTTTTCAATGTCCGAAAATTTAAGCAATATCAATTTAGAATTTTTCAATGTCCGAAAATTTAAGCAATATCAATTTAGAATTTTTCGAGGTTCATTGTTTAAAACAACAAAAAACATATACCTAATTCTAGCCTAACGTTTTATGATGCCGCACTAATTTTCTCAAAAACATCTCTTCTTGAAATAATTTACCCCAAGCAGTCAAATCAAAAGGTCACATTCACTGTAAAATTTTTCATTTCTAATCTAGTTACCATGCAATATACGCTAACACTAAAATAACTGACCTCCGATTGATCAGACTGAGATTTATAAATTAGATGCTTATTGTAACTGTATGTCCAAAGTTCTAAATAGACGTGATGAAAAAAATTGAGACACATTATTGTCAGTTTAGGTGCTGCAGTATAAGTGCAAGTCTTGGTGATGCATTATAAGTGGATGTTCAAAGTTCTAAATGAACTTGAGGGAAAATCGAGACACATTATTGTCAGTCTAGGTGCTGCAGTATAAGTGCAAGTCTAGGTGCTGCATTAAAGTGTATGTCCGAAGTTCTGAATGCACTTAAGAGAAAATCTAGATAAAATTATTGTCAGTCTAGGTGCTGCAGTATAAGTGCAAGTCTAGGTGCTGCATTATAAGTGGATGTCCAAAGTTCTAAATGAACTTAAGGGAAAATCGAGACATATTATTGTCAGTCTAGGTGCTGCAGTATAAGTGCAAGTCTAGGTGCTGCATTAAAGTGTATGTCCGAAGTTCTAAATGCACTTAAGAGAAAATCTAGATAAAATTATTGTCAGTCTAGGTGCTGCAGTATAAGTGCAAGTCTAGGTGCTGCATTATAAGTTAATGTCCAAAGTTCTAAATGAACTTAAGGGAAAATCGAGACACATTATTGTCAGTCTAGGTGCTGGAGTATAAGTGCAAGTCTAGGTGCTGCATTATAAGTGGATGTCCAAAGTTCTAAATGAACTTAAGGGAAAATCGAGACACATTATTGTCAGTCTAGGTGCTGCAGTATAAGTGCAAGTCTAGGTGCTGCATTAAAGTGTATGTCCGAAGTTCTAAATGCACTTAAGAGAAAATCTAGATAAAATTATTGTCATTCTAGGTGCTGCAGTATAAGTGCAAGTCTAGGTGCTGCATTATAAGTGGATGTCCAAAGTTCTAAATGAACTTAAGGGAAAATCGAGACATATTATTGTCAGTCTAGGTGCTGCAGTATAAGTGCAAGTCTAGGTGCTGCATTAAAGTGTATGTCCGAAGTTCTAAATGCACTTAAGAGAAAATCTAGATAAAATTATTGTCAGTCTAGGTGCTGCAGTATAAGTGCAAGTCTAGGTGCTGCATTATATGTGGATGTCCAAAGTTCTAAATGAAATTAAGGGAAAAATCTAGACATGTTATTGTCAGTCTAAGTGCTGCAGTATAATTTCAAAATTAACAATTTTTATTAATTTTAAAATTTCAAACACGAAATCGATGTGACACCCAGCGATAATATATTTCCGACATTTATTCTAAACATAATAATAATAATGACATTTATAACGAGCCTTTTTCGCAAAAGCGCTGCAAAAGCGCAAAATATCACACATATACGACGTCAGAGATCCGAGATGGAGGAGTAGCTGTCTCCTCTTGGCGGCTTAGGCGGACCAGGGGGATCAGCCAGCCGGCTGCTGGTTGTGGGGGTCGGTACTTCAGCAGGGATAATCCCAACCCATGTTATGAGCATGTATGACTAAATATGAATGGCGCCGGAATGTCTTTTGAAACGCAATAAGTAAATTTGGTGTCAACGATTTTCTTTAGCCACTTGAATGGGATTATATGAATTAAAATGAATGGCGCCGGAATGTCTTTTGAAACGCAATAAGTAAATTTTCATGGTATCATAAATATGAATGGCGCCGGAATGTCTTTTGAAACGCAATGAGTAAATTTTCACGGTGTTACGATTTTCTTTAGTCAATGGAATGGGATTATATGAACTAAATATGAATGGCGTCGGAATGTCTCTTGAAACGCAATGAGTAAATTTTCATGGTGTCAACGATTTTCTTGAGCCACTTGAATGGGATTATATGAACTAAATGTGAATGGCGCCGGAATGTCTTTTGAAACGCAATGAGTAAATTTTCACGGTGTTACGATTTTCTTTAGTCAATGGAATGGGATTATATGAACTAAATATGAATGGCGTCGGAATGTCTCTTGAAACGCAATGAGTAAATTTTCACGGTGTCAACGATTTTCTTTAGCCAATTGAATGGGATTATATGAATTAAATATGAATGGCGCCGGAATGTCTTTTGAAACGCAATGAGTAAATTTTCACGGTGTCAACGATTTTCTTTAGCCACTTGAATGGGAATATGAACTAAATATGAATGGCGCCGGAATGTCTTTTGAAACGCAATGAGTAAATTTTCACGGTGTTACGATTTTCTTTAGCCAATTGAATGGGATTATATGAACTAAATATGAATGGCGCTGGAATGTGTCTCGTAACGCAATGAGTAAATCTTCATGGTGTCAACGATTTTCTTTAGCCACTTGAATGGGATTATATGAACTACATGTGAATGGCGCCGGAATGTCTTTTGAAACGCAATAAGTAAATTGTCACGGTGTCAACGATTTTCTTTAGCCAATTGAATGGGATTATATGAATTAAATATGAATGGCGCCGGAATGTCTTTTGAAACGCAATGAGTAAATTTTCATGGTGTCAACAATTTTCTTTAGCCACTTGAATGGGATTATATGAACTAAATGTGAATGGCGCAGGATGAAACGTAATGAGTAAATTTTCACGGTGTCAACGATTTTCTTTAGCCAATTGAATGGGACTATATGAATTAAATATGAATGGCGCCGGAATGTCTTTTGAAACGCAATGAGTAAATTTTCACGGTGTTACGATTTTCTTTAGCCAATTGAATGGGATTATATGAACTAAATATGAATGGCGCCGGAATGTCTCTTGTAACGCAATGAGTAAATTTTCATGGTGTCAACGATTTTCTTTAGCCACTTGAATGGGATTATATGAACAACATGTGAATGGCGCCGGAATGTCTTTTGAAACGCAATGAGTAAATTTTCACAGTGTCAACGATTTTCTTTAGTCAAATGACAGCTTTATCAATTGACACAAAACAATGAAATGCCGTAAGCAAGATTAAAAAGGTGTCTTTTGGTAAAGTTGGCAAGAATTTTTGTGTGAAACCAAAGTTTAAAAACACATTTATCTGTGTTTTCAAGCAAGTATACTGGAGTCAACCAAGCTGGAGATTGCTATGGATATTGTTTAACCCTTTAAACGCATGAATTATAATTTGAGTATCGTGCACTGTTTAAACAAACTCAAGCCGGCAGCAGGGGTGAATCCTGGGTTGTCTGAACGCGGCATATGAAAACCACTGAGATATCAAGGAGCTGTTGCTCGGTTCCTTGAAGAACATTGCAAACAACAACGCATCTTCCAAACAGTCATTATACGGCAAACTCGGTTAACACAATAATTCGCAATGTTATCTGTCCTTGTTGTGGTTGACAGCAATAATTATTTGGTTAAATTTTACAGCAAAATGCGATACTCAACTCAGAATGAATATAGAACAAAATTTTTCTCAATTCAAAAACTATAACTTATAAACCTTTGTGCATTCCGGTGTATTTATCTTTGAGGATTGTAAATTCGTAAATCTTCCCAAACTGCTCGAACATTGGCCGTAGGTCCTTCTCTTCGAGATTTCGTGGGATTTGTCCGACAAATAACTTGATCGCATCGGAGTCCTTGGGCGGAAACGGCGATGTTAGTGAAATCGTGACTGATGTCGGGCTGGTGTCGGCGATGATCGCTTGCGGGACTGACCCAGAGGTTGGACCGCCGCTGACTATAGCGATGACATTATCGCCCAGTTTACTTTGAATCGCAGCTGATCCATTCACTGTCGTTGCTGTTGTCGTACTTGACACAGTCGCGCTGCTACCGTTCGGTAGTTTCATTTCATGGCTTGATGTTTCCGTATTTCCACTGTTTGAACCAGTATTATTATTGGTCATTACCATTTTTCTATTATATATCTAGTGTAATTATATAAATTATATATTAATTACATATATAATTGAAACACTATATAATTAGAATTGTTTCTAGTAAATATCACTAGATACCTTATTATTAGAATTAGTATAAATATATTATTAAAAGCGTTGAAAAATATTTATTTAATATTAATTAAAAATGACGTAATATCTCATCATGTATGAGTATTTTGATTTTAATAAGAGAAAAACTTAATATTTAGCATTATACTGCCAAAATTAAGTATATACTCCTGGTAAATTAATATAGAAATCCACGATTATGTCGGTTATAACCGTTGGGCTTACCCTAGGTAATAGAAAATATTAATTATTCTTCTGCTGCGCGACTTTTCATTAATCTAAACAACCGCTGTAGCAAGATTTATAAATTTTCAGGAATTAAACAGACTAGAACGGGGCATGGAATAGTACATAAACTTTGCCTGAGCTTGCGTTTTTAGAAGATTAACTGTTTTGCGGGTTTTATACGCGAAATTCGGTTAGCTATGTGCCACGTTGGGGCGGATGTATGAAATAGTTACCGAAGCTCCGAGCTTTCTAAAGGTGCGCATTGATTAGCATTAAGTCTGAATATGAGAAATACCATAATTTTAACGTCAGCGGGCACGAAGAACTCGCATAAATAAGTCCCGCATGGTGCCGTATTTTCCCCCTATATATTAGTAACTCTATCGAGATTGCAGAACGCAGTGAAGCATAGGTACACCTACGCCTTTTACGTGCACATCCAATCCTCTGTCGATAGCATACGTCGATATGCTATATGTGGATATCACACAATAGCGCACAAGTTAGAACAAAACAAAAACTGACGATGGGTTTCCGACGGAACCGGAATTCCGTACTAAAATTATAGTTAAAATTGTTATATTTGAACAATAATTTCCTTGTAACATGCAAAAATGACAAATACTTTAGGTTTTTACTATTTTTGTTATTTCAAGTCTCTACAAATGGTTCACCATAAGCTTATTTTTGAGCTGTTTGTGTTAGTTATGTTCTGTCTGCTCCAATTAATTAATTTTAGTATAATTATAGCATTTCAAAACTCTTTGGCACGTGCGCAATTTAGCAATAAAACGACCTACTGGGTTTTGAATTTTGGCTGGTTGGGATGAAGTAGTGGATTGCCAGATTGCCCGTTAAAAT
>JASANE010025940.1:0-63578 GCA_030248225.1 Trileptium ribeirensis
ACCCTAACAACTGGTTTTTCTGGTGACCATCGGATCATTGATTGAAAGTATGCGTGTTTCTAAGTAGTGTACCCATTCAGGCATCTGACGAGGCCCGGCGGGTCTCGATCTGACCCGTCCTCCCGCTGTCATATAGCTTACTTCCCTGTTCTATAACGCACCACGAAAATTCAACATAAAATTCCTTTGGTTTGTACCAACTCCGTATTCGACTACAGACCCTAAACGTGCTCATGTGACCCCTCATTTTATTTGTCTGCTCCTGGCGAGCACAACGATATCCGGCGGGTCTTTGTCTGACTTCGCGTTAACCTTTTATGACCAAAAAGGTGCCCCCCCAATTTGGCATACCGACTGCAAGTGGGTACAGACTGACCGAAAATTTAACTCCAACTCAAAGGTAGGCATAATGCCCCTCATTGCATTCGTCGCGTCGAGACATCTTCAACGATGCCCGGCGGGTCTCCATCCGTCGCCCCGTTAACCCGGAAGAGCCGAAAATGCGCCCCCACTTTTTGCTAAAACTCTCTTTAACGGCCTTCAACCGTCGTAATTTTAGTGCACCTCTACCCGCTGCCGTTAAGGTAGCGAAAACACCCCTCGTTTGAATCGCCTTTTCTAGGCGAGTTCAACGATGCCCAGCGGGCGTCGCTCCGCCCAACCGTTAGAGCGGGAGAGCCCGCCGAAACCCTGTATGCTAATACATGGCGGAACCCAAAATTGGGTCCCGACCCGCCACTGCGTCTACCCCCCTCGTGTTTGGCATCATTCAGCCCCGTTCTTCGTCCTGGGATCGAATTTCGCCCCAGCCCCTCGAAATTCCCTCGGGAACCCCCTGTCCCGACACCCTTTTCGTGCCTTTCCTTCTGTTCCTCGTTTTCCTTTTCCACTCTCTTTAACCGACCTCTTTTGGTCGGTTGTCGTCGTTGCTGTCGCCATGTGTGTGTGTGTGTGTACGTGTGTGTATGTGTTGTTGCTGCTGTTGTTGTTGTTGTTGTGGTTGCTGTGCTGTTGTGTCGATGTTGTTATTGTTGTTGTTGTGGTTCTGCGTGTTTCTGGTGTGAACTTGAGCGACCTTTCTGTCGCTCAGGTCGCCTGTGTGTCTCATGTGTAATGTGTGCTCATGAGTAGTGTATGTGTATGTATGTATTTGTATACATATATATATATATAGAGAGATATATGTAACATATAGGAAACTGACAAAAAACGGGATACGTGAGGACAAGACGTGCAAAGCGACACTAAATTCGTGAGTTTTACGGATGGACTGGACGCTTAGGAATAGGACTGACGGGGGGTAGGTTTAGGGCCCTCCCGTGGGTTCCGGGAGCTCCTGAATAGGACCCCGGATAGACCAAAAGATACTTAGGATTGTGCTGCGTCCTGGGACATAGAATAAGTTAATTCCTACCTTAGGTTCCCCCCCTTTTTTTTTGGGACGTCCAAAGACGTCCTGTCGGGATATTTGAAATCTAACTAGGAATGCTAGGAATTCTAGGAATGTTTGGCTTTATCTTGTAAGCCAACATATAAACGTGCAATGTTTGCACGTTTATCCATAGATAGGGCGATAAAATTTAGCCCCAGATGCCCTCCAATTAAGCTTAATTAAGTGATGGATGAGGCAGCTAACTCGCTAAATAGCAGAAATTTGGCTTTAAATCGGCGAGTTAGCTGGGGGGAAAATTTGATGAATGAGAGCTAGGAGGCGAAGAAGACAGATCTCCAGCTTAACCCAAGCAATTGATTTGGAAAGAAAATTCAAAATTTGAAAGTTGACGGGTGACCCAACCATTTTTGTAGAACAGTTGGGGTTTTAATAGTCGATTTAGCATTAAGTAACGAGCTTAAGAGATCTGAGTAATGATCTCCAGATATATTCTTGACATAACTTTTGGAGGTTACATCAGAATTTAAGCTGAAAAGCACAGATGGTCGACCTCCGAGTAATCGGAGGGTTCAAGTTTGATGTCGGCGATTTCGATTGAAGCCGACTCTCTCTAACGGGGTCCCAGGGTTTACGATAGCTGTCAAAAATAAAATTTGGGGAATTTTTCGATTGGGCGCCCGGGTTTGACCTCGAAAAAGTGGGCGTCAAAAGAACAACGCCGATTGGATGGCGACAAAATCGCCATGCTTCAACATAGCAGAAAATTTTGAAGCGACGACTATCGCGTCGTCTCTGGGGAGTCAGTTCGACTTCGACAGCGCGGAGTTCGGTCGACTTTACTGACCGGCTCCGACGCTCTAGTTTTATTGTACGGTTTCGCCTTGGCTTTTAGCTTTCTTGTGTTTTTGCTTACTTGGTTTGGAACGGGATTCGACGTTGGAGGACCCGTGTAGGCGCCCGTCGCCTCACGGAAGGGGACTAGCAATTGCTGTCCCGGATCGAACTTAGTAAGTCGGAATGAGAGTCAAGCGCATGGGGGTTTATTTTCCCCATTTGTGGTTGTAACAGACCGTTCATCAAAATAGAATTTTCATAGCAACAGTTGACATTCCCGTCCGTTAGTGGACGTTCTGTTTTACATGTTAGCTTATTCTACCTTTCAAGTTTCTTGACAAACCTCCTTCGGTCGAGTTTCGTTTTGGGCATCCTGAGCGAACGCACGGAAGGTGTTAAGTTGGCGACAACAAAGTCGAAGTAGTTCTGATTCCCCGTGGTCATAGGTAGGACAAACCAATGATGGACGCCTCTCGTCCATGTTTTTCATGACTTCTTACTTGTGAGTTAGGGCCGTAGAACTTTCCTGAGCTGACCACGGTAAAATTTTACCAGTAAATCATAGGGACTTGCATTTTTTCTTGTTTCTGCTCATGTTTATGGTTTCCAAACTTTCAGTTTAGTGGACTGTTCGACACTCATGCCGCTGCTTGAGTGCGGACTGACGTTGCAGATAGGGACCGAGGATTAGCCTCGGTCGGGCTTTAGGAAGCCCCAAAAATTTCGTTTCTCAATTCGAGTTAAGTAAATTTGGGGAATACAAAAGACTAAACAAATTCTAGGTGACTTCAGCTTGAGCTTAAGGTATTGGCACTCCGAAAGGAGCGATCTTTATTACAACCTCTACACAATTTTGGCCAGTGTTCGATTTGATTGCTAGCGTGACGCTTGATGCCAGCTTTACACAGTCCTCGACAGCCCCTCACGACCAAACTTACTGCTCGCACCACGAGGTTTACTTCGAAATCGGCTTGGTCCGATTATTAGGTTTACTAACGTTCAGTATAACCCGCTCACGTGGTTAAGCTTAACGGTAGGACACCGCTCCCAAAATGAACCGACGGCATGGCTAGATGCCTGAAATTGGCCACCAGATATACTTTCAAAGGCGCGATAGGGTGCCCACTATTCAAAATGAAATCAAAATACTCTCATTTTTATAAGATAAGAGCGCGACCTTTTGCGAACCGTTTTGACTTCGAACCGAGTAAGTGCAAAACCCCGTTTCCTTTTTGGAGCGACTTGATCGCTGAGTTTAAGTTTTTTTTATTTTAGCTCGGTTTGCCCGTTAGGCTATGTACTGTGAGTTTCCTTCTTTGGATTTTAACTGTATTCTCTCTCCTTTTTCAGTTTCCCTTGTTAGGTTTCGATCCTGCACGGGGGATTCAAGCCCGCTGCAGATTTGTTCAGTACTAACCACTCGACTATCGAGTTCTGAACGAAACAAATAAAATTTTAGTGATAACTCAACTGCACAATTTCGATAGTGCAGTTGAGACACTGTACAATTTCGATGTGTACAGTGCAATAAGGCAATAGGATAAGCGATAGAGAGAGGACGGCAAGGCAAAGAAAAAGCAACAAGGGAAACGAAAGAAACCAACGAAACAAAGCGAGAAACAGGAAAGAAAGGCACCAACCGCAAACAACCCCAAAGCAAACAACACCAACCCACCCCAGGTGAAACGAGTCCCAGTTGTGGGACGGGCACGACAGTACGTTAAAACAGTTAAAAGTGCGGCCTCGGTCGCCTAGGAAATCGCTAGGGATAACAACTGCTCGTGCCTCTCGTCCATGTAGGCGATCGGAATAGTAGCCAGGAGTACCTCCGACATAACATAGTTTAAGGGATACTCAGCCACCAAATTCGGCCGCGTCACTACCGGCATACCGGTTATAGATTATTAGGACTCAGGATAGTCGAATTCCCAGATGGAGTATTCAAGTTGTCGAGACAACGGCAAATGCAGGATTGACAAAGGACCTGGCCTCGGGATGGAATGAAAGGAGTGACTTGTTAGAGACGCTAGGCCGCATCTGCAGGACAGGTAACACACGCGGACAGCATTTTGACATCTGACCGCGATGTAGGCGACTCGTCGGTTGAACCAAAATTAATAGTCTGTGCTCGTCGACAATTGCAAATAATCGACTGCTCTGACAATGTAATGACGTGTACCATATTTGATTTTCCTTTTTCTTATCCAACGATCGAGTTTTCTTTTGTACGGTAGACCTATGCATTCCCCGTACCCGGACTCGTGCCTTGTCACCGCCCCTCCCCCGCCTAGTTCTCGAATTACGTGCACCGCCGCGCGCTATCATGAGCGAATTTCGAAGCACGCCAGGACGCATAACCCGAGCGACAGCTGACTTAGTTAACGTTCGATGTGGAACGCCTCGGGTATAGATTCTGGTCCGGTACTACCGGGGACGACTTCGCTTGAGCCACCCCTTCCTCCTTCGCACTGCTGGACAAGGGGACAGATGTTCGGACGGGCAGATTAGTACTACCGTAGGTTGTATTCATGTGCGTATCTAAATAAATGCCCTTTGTTAACCGATACTGTACATAGCTTTGAATAAACTCTTGAAAATTACATGACGTGTCCCGTGTTATTGGATTATTAGCGTAATAAAGACGTTCGAATGAACGGGCCAACTCTACGTGCCACGGCTTGACGAGGGGAATGTGCCAAGCCCTGACACGTGCAGTTCGCCACTAGTACTTGTATGTGAAAATCACGGAATTGTAGCGAGAGTGGTCCACCTTGTTTGTCAATCGAACCCGCTCATGAAATTAGTACACCCAAATAGGGATGAAATTTACTAGGAAAACGCTATTACTAAATACGGATAAATAGGTTATTAAGATACCGATTAGACTGTCCAACCTTAAACTTTCAGGGCATGTCGGAACCCTGTGGGGGCCATATGGCTACAACAGACAAAGTGTTCGGTTAAGAATAACGCAGCAGAACTCAAAATTTACCTAGCAAATTTAAACTTATCCCGCATTTTACTTCAGGTCACGCTAGATAAAACAACTTCCATTAGACTAGGACAGGGAATATTGGCTTGACATCATGACCTGTGAGCAGGTTTCGGTGTCAACCTCCCTGGGGGACCTCAGTGATCGTACCAAAATACTAAGACACGTGCGCAACCAATCGGGCGGGGTCCGAACACACCCCGTGAAGCGCGCCTGCGGCCTGCTAAGCTCCGTAACTTCTTGGGTCTGACCAAGGAAGTGGCTAAAATTCAAAACTTGGGGTCCGCCCTTGAGGTTACGATAGCCGGGGTCGTATGGGCATGGTGTTAGGAAATTGCGCCATGCAGCTGGCGTCACCGTTATTACAGTTATACATCAATTTTTTTTTTTTTTTTTTTTTTTTTTTTTTTTTTTTTTAAATTTTTTTTTTTTTTTTTTTTTAAAAAATTTTTTTTTTAAATTTTTTTTTTTTTTAATTCATTTTTTTTTTTTTTTTTTTTTTTTTTTTTTATTTTTTTTTTCACCCCTATTTATTTTTTTTTTTTTTTTTTTTTTTTTTTTTTTTTTTTTTTTTTTTATTTTTTATTTTTTTTTTTTTTTTTTTTTTTTTTTTTTTTTTTTTTTTTTTTTTTTTTTTATTTTTATTTTATTTTTTTTTTTTTTTTTTTTTTTTTTATTTTTTTTTTTTGTTTTTTTTTTTTTTTTTTTTTTTTTTTTTTTTTTTTTTTTTTTTTTTTTTTTTTTTTTTTTTTTTTTTTTTTTTTTCTTTTAATTATTTTTTTTTTTTTTTTTTTTTATTTTTTTTTTTTTTTTTTTTTTTTTTTTTTTTTTTTTTTTTGTTTGTTGTTTTTTTTATATTTTTTTTTTTTTTTTTTTTTTTTTTTTTTTTTTTATATGTTCCGCCATTTTTTCGATATACTAAGCCTAAACCTTGGTCTTAGTGTAAACTAAGATTGGTATATAAGCCATAAACTAAGTCAAAGTCGGGAAGCTGCTACCTCTCAAAAGCCCCGCTCTAAGCTGTACATTTTTTAACGATATAACGTTAAGCCCCTAGCGGTGGTATTGTCTGATTTTACAATATCCATGACTCGAAAACTTTGCTTCGGTACTTCATCAAACTTAATGTTGGTGAATTTTACAAAAACGGCAAATTAATGCGAATGATGTGTTCTCTTGATTGTAGTTGAAAGCTCTGACGCCAGCATTCAGAGCGCTTTCTTTTGGGCTCTTTGGTTAACCTGAAATATAGGTTTGTTAACATTTTCTTTTGATATTACTTGTGCCATATATTTTGGTGGCCAATACACGGCAAAATCATTGTCATTCAATGTTGAATTTTCCATACTACGGTCATAATATATATACAATTTAAATATTTTGAATTTGAGCCACAATCAGGATCACTGTCTTCTTTAAATAAAGTCCAACAAAGTGTTTGTCCAACGCCGACCCGTCCGCACATACCAAAGATCCTACAGCTTTTGACAACAAGGCATTGACATTAAATGTTGAATTTTCTATATTACGATCGTAAAATATACAATTTAAATATTATTTTGCATTTGAGCCACAATCAGAATCATTGTCTCCTTTAAATAAAGTCCAACAACACGTTTGTCCAACGCCGCACATACCAACGACCCGATAGCCTTTGATAGCAAGGCGATCTAAAACTTCGCGAGGACACAATTCAGTTACCCATTCCACAAAATTGTTGCCCACCGCTTTACTCAAATGAGCATCTAAATATTTCATCAATGCTGGATCAGAAGATGCATCTCCAACATTAGTCGGTCCATTTTCTAAACGAATTTGGGTATTGACAAGGACATGAGGCATTGTCAGACTATTGATAGTCTGATATTAGACTGCTGTTGACAGTGATATATAATTTTTAATAATCTATATATCAATATCTGCAGATTATATTACGATTTGGGACATGATATATTATTATATATACTACATAACGTGATAACATATGAAGCGGTCTGAAAAAATTGAACGGATACACAAATGCCATTTTAGTATTGACTATAATGTCCGTAAAATTATATGCTACTGCGATTCTATTATATCTCTACCATATACAAACCTTCAATACTAGTAAACATATGCTTAGTGTTTCAATGAGCCATATTTACAAGCAAAAATTTATGCAATTGCTTGATGTGGAACTTATTGATCGTTCATAATCATATATACGGAACATTTTAGCGGAAATTAGCAAAAATTGGGTATAAAATTGGTAAAAATTTGAGTAAAATTGACAAACATTGGGGTACAATTGGCAACAATGAAGGAGATCTCGGGCGAGGCCGTCAACTTTTTTCAGTACCCCTGCAGGACCTCTACAGACTGGGATGACCTCCCCCTAACGCCGATCCCGGCTTCCCCTGCAATCCGTCAGTATGTATGAAATTGATGACGTAACAAATTTCGTTTCGATATAAATAAGACTGTTCCCCAAATACTCATATATCCTAAACTGTAATAAATTACAGCCGTGCCGAAATATGAGCAATGTATAGTGCGAATGAAATTGTAGTAAAAACGTTGTACTGTTCGCAAGCTCAGATCAGTGATAAAGTCTGATTTTTGCGACGATAGTCCAGGCATGACTCCTCTCTAACGTGGTGCGCTACTAAGACTCATTAAGTTATGCATCCTAAAAGTCGCGACACGACACCAGCCCTAATATCATCGACTCCTTGTATTACTGACTTTAAGACACTGTTCGAGTTGATGTCCGACGAAGAAACCCTATAGTCAGAACAATGGTATGAAATATAGGGAGAAAAATTGGAGATATTTTAGGCACGTATACGGCAAAAACATTGAGACAAATTTTGAGAATGAATCGGTAATATTCAAAATTTAACTCTCAATGTTTTTGCAACGTACTTCTGGAAAGAATCGGAATTAGGAATTAGATGTGTTGTGAAAGATTTTTTACAAGAAATATTAAGTTGTTAAAAGTTCAGCAACGAAACTATATATATCTCAGCTTTTTTAAATATATATTAAATCAGATTCATACCGGCTAAATCCTTTTACTGCCCCTGCCAGTCTTATAATTATATATTTCCTTTTTCAAATGCTATCATGAAACACTAACGGTTAATAATAAGATAAGTTGTCGATATGTATACGCAAAATGGGAACCAATTGGTCAACTTGGATGCACAATTTTAGCTTGAACAGCATTTGTGAACTTGCACTATCTTGCGTGGTATAACAAATTTTGGGTACTTTCGACTATATACATATTCCTCACCCGAGTCTACAACATTCATATGTCCAAAACTGTCCACAGATCAGCCAAGCACCCAGCATCTCACAAAACTGAAAATTTGGCACTACAGGGACAAGCTATCAATATTGTCAAGAATCTTGCTTGACGCATGCTTCATCCACAATATACTACCAACTTGGTTGCCAGATATGTATAATTTCACTTGTCAACCTATACCTAGGTTTCTCTCTGACCCACCTGTATATTTAACTTTTGCAGCGTTCATTAATTGTTTTATGCATTTTTTCAATGGCACTTCTATTTTTTAATGAATGTTCGTATTGTTATCGGTTTTTGGCCAATAAGTTCTTGACACCATCAAAAATTCCCAACATGAGAGACATGACGGAGAGTTCTAGGTATCTATCTACCTACGAAATACTAGTGGGCTACGAAATTAATTATCGGACAAGTGTACAGCATGAGAGTACCGTATCACGCCGCAAAACAAGAAACACAAACAAGTATATAGCGCTTGTTAAATTTCCTATTGCTGCAATAGTATATATTAGTGCAGACTCCGGCGTCCGTGGCTGTTTGCTCTGCCATAATTGGCCGCTGAATCTTCAGGTGTTGGGTGTGGGGTATGGGTGTTTTATAGCATGTATGGCCCACCGCTAGCTTGGCACAGCGAAAAGCGACATCTACACAAAAGTGAAAACAGATATCAATGGTGGGATTTGGAAATATTATCCCGTTCATATCCTGCCAGTTCCGGAGTTAACAAAATAAGTTTTACTTACTCAAAATTAACGAGGTGGCCTTGCCATCTCAAAGTTATATACATATGGTTATCTCGATGAGTTTGTCACTTGTGCCCCTGAAATTTGGACATCTGGTGCTATTTATTTAAGCCACGCAGTCTTTGAACCTTGGCGGGGACATATTTTTATTAGGAAGTTAACAGATGTACCCTGTACCTGCAGTCGGTTTTATAGTTAAGTTGTCGTGGCCGGGATGCGTATTTAAACTACTCAAGGATTATAGGGCATAAATTTGTACCCCATTTCCACATATGAAGCATTATGTTATAACACACGCTGTTGTTTAAATCATTCCACAAAAATCTAGGGAAGAAAAACCAGATGTTTAGTATTTTTGGCTTCGCATGCCGTGCCATTTCTCAGGCAAGCGGAAAATATCACCATTTGCGGCAAGCTGTACAGGTTTAAAACCTATAAACAATAAGTTTTAATTTTCAGGGTATCATAAAAAGAGAAAATCTTCCTAACTATTGTACAACATATATTGCTACATAAAATGAAGAACAATCAAACTAAGCGATTAATGCAATGATGTATAACTAGTAACAATGAATGTATAAAGCTGCGCTAAATTGAAAAGAGCAATATCAAAGAAAGCTGCAGAGTTTAACTACATTCGGGGCTCATAACTTGCCGAACCTGCAGCGAATCCAGATACCGAAACAAATCAAAACTAAAGCCATAACGTTTTCCGGCGATCCAAATTATATGCCAACCGAGGTTGCTAACAATACTTGCTTGCATTGACACTCAACGATTGCATTATTGCACTAGGTACATTGTGTATGGTCACACAGCTGATGATGGGCACTGCTACCATACACCCAAAGACAAATTTTATGCTTAACTCTTCCATGCACAAATGAGTTTTGCATCGTTCAATGTGTGAAAAATTCAAGCCAGCATCAGAGATCGAATAGGAGCTGTATAATAGGTGAAAGTTGCGCTCAATACTCACTGAGCTATCTAAGGACTGTTGCAACGTGGCCGAGTAACAAGTCACATCCAAATATACATATGATAAACTAAGTTAACACAGTGGTTCGCAATGTACTCTGGGTCTATTTAGACAGTGTGCATGAAATTTAGTAAAAATCTTTAAAAAATTTATATACTCCCTTTATCGATATTCTTTTGTCGCTTAAAGCTGTGGCCGGATATAAGCGGAATATTCCCTTTCAGGCCAAATACCAGTTTATTAACATGCTATTGTATAGCATAGTCATGTCGTATAATATTTTTGTATGTTTAAATATTTTATTGCAGGTGGTAAGCCGTTGCCTAAATTTCAAGACCGCTATGATGGCCTTAACACGCTTGATGAAAACCTCGGTACGCTAACTCCGCGGTTACCAGTATGCGTTTGGTTAATAAACCTATTTGTTGTTGAAAGGATTAGTTAAGCGATAGACAAATTTCTGATTAGTTAACCCGTTCCGGCATACACGCGATGCACGATCGAGTTTGTCGTGCGGCTTGCATTTGTACGTACGTTGTGGTTCGCTCGGTTTGCGAACTTCCTTATGGAACTGAGCAACAAGTCTTAAATAGCATAGTGGCTAACTTAGGAGGTTCTCGCCCAAACGATATAGGTTCAATCTGATGCCGTGGCAAAAATTTGCTCAACATTGCGCAAAATGCACATTTCATGCGGGAAAGAATTAAGTGATAGATCAATCTTTTACTAATAGAGGTGCCATAGTGTACCGTATGCAAAGGAAATTTTATCTGATTGTCACACCATATGTCGCGTTGTTCACATCATCAGTATTCTGGCGACATAACTTGGTCAAGGCTCACTCTTAAATAGTCCCAGGATTCGAAGCGCTGCACACGGGTAGCAAAAGCAACAATATAAATTACAAATTAAAGAGATTTGAAGGAAAACAGTTGTTATTAAAATAAGTTTTACACCACATGATTTGAAATGTCAACGTTATGGCAACGCGCGATGCAAAACTAGTGCTGCTGTTGACGTTTAAATTGTAAGATGTATATATAGTATATTTTAATTGTATTGACAGTAAAACTTTTAACAGTCTCAACAGTCGTAAAATATAATCCAGCAGCATAAGATTTGTTTACGAAGCGAATACAAAATTCGAAGAAATATATGCTAGCTAGTTTTGTAGCGCCTCGGGAAGGAAATACCTATAAAGTTTATTTTGTAACAGAGGATTGCGTTAGAATCAAATACTGTATAAAATTGCCTCATATCGCACTCGTGTAGATAAACCCTCTACAGTGTAATCCAATAACGTGAAAAGCAAGTTATGCCGTTATTGGAACTTTAAGCCTAAACCCTATGAAAAATCTTCAAATTTTGTGGCTGCGGGCATATAATGCGGATCCGAGCATCCCAGTAGCTCCCAGATATATCAATAGATAGCGAAAATTACTTTTATACGATCGTTCCCGGGTTTAATACATCGAGACGATGCATAATTGCTCGTCGGTTTTCGAAATGCAAGATAATTCAGGACGTAAAGTGTTAATGTAATAGTGACGTCATAAATAAGTCGGTCGTATAGCTAAGGTTTTGGTGTTTGCGAACAAAAAACCCGTTTAATTCCAAGTCGATAAACTTTCGTTCTCAAAACTTTCGGTAATTTCACTTGAAAAAGGTATTTTCACTTCACGAAAAAAGGTAGATTTCAATATATACTTCAATCTCAGAGCGGTGTGTTCGCTAACACTTTTTGCGCCAGCCACCTTAGGTTTATTGTGAACAATTTTGCTCGCCTTGGGCACGCCGCCAAGAAATGCCTAAGAATGCGCGGCCTTGCAGCGGCGTCAATATAGCTCAGGAGAGTCCGACCATACGGGGTAATCTCTACCTCACTATGAGCAAATACGATATAAATGTATTTCTCTGATTTTCTGGTCGTTTTGCTTTTTTTATTTTCAGTTATCAACAACTTCAGACTAAAAAATTCGGATTGGAAACATCAAAATGGTTCATAACTTGTAAAATACATCAACAAATCGCAGGATTTTTTTTATTTTACAGAATTAGTCAATACAGTTCGATCTGAACCAGCTTATTCGGAACGGAAAACAATTCGATTTTCAGAATTTTGGTAACGATAAAAGATATTTTTGAATTAAATTTCATAGCAAAAATAACATCAAATTACAAAATTCTCCATTTTAGTACGATTTTCTCGCTCTCTACGAAAGACAAACGTTTATTTTTATGCTTTACGCCCGTTTCGAAGCATCCAGTCTTCAAATTTGTTGAAAATACTGGAATTTACAGTAAAATTAAACAATGTAATTTGTTTCGAGTTTTACGTGTGTATAAATATTCTATACTAGGCAAAGGAAACAACAAATACTAAAATCCTATCGCTGATTAAAACCAGCTCCTTGATTAAAAATGATTATTGATTGCAGATTCCCTCAAATAAAAAAGGTTCTGAGCACAAAATCTAGGATCTTTTTCTTTAGCCCTAAGTCGACATAGGTCAATTTCGAAGATACAGCAATAATTTAGTAACATTCGACTGAGCTCAACGAGCAGTTTCGGGGCAAATATTTTTCGATTTTTTGATTCCTAACTGTCCCATGGTACCTACCTAATTTTCTCTTTGATTATTTTCAGTCGGACCTTATTGGCAATTTGAGTACAACGATGCTAAAACCAGCTGAATCGGTTCAGTTGTTATGCCATCCTAAGTCTATGCCTTTAGCCTCACTCGTTAACACATGAACAGATTGCGCTGATTCGACTCAGCTCGTTAATACGGTTCGAATTATATATACATGTATAAATGTGCATTTGTAGAGAAAAATCCTTTCGAAAGTTTTGGGTACCAACAGGGACTATTGGGATTCAATCAAAAAATAAAAACCAGATACTAGTTACAGTATTCTCCAATAGTTAATTTTACTATTCTCCAGTTCAGCGACCGTATTGGACTCTTAACTTGTGTCTGCACTAAAAGGGACAAACGCACGGAAAATACAAAATAGTCGTAAAAATCATTATTACATCAAGTTCCGAGAAATCCACATATCGACGTTTAATCGAACACTTAGCAGGGAGTTCGTCTCCCTCGTGATGTAATTAAAATATTTGGAGAAAAACATGATGATTTAGTCTACATACAGATCGCCATATATTGGTTTTAATAACTATTTTTGAGCAGCCATTCATTTTAAAGAAGATCGGGGTTAACCTCGTTTTCAATTTGTTTAGCGAATCAAAAATCCCTAACCAATTTTCGTAGTCCTCAAGACCACAGGAACTTGTTTAGCGAATCAAAAATCCCAGACCAATTTTCGTCGTTCTCAAGACCAAGGGAATTTGTTTAGTGAATCAAAAGTCCGTGACCAATTTTCGTCGTTCTCAAGACCACGGGTATTTTTTCCGAACGCCATAAATTTTCAGTCTACCTACAACGTAATGTTCTCTGTTGGGACATAATTCCGCATGAAAGAGCCTAAGGGAAGTAATTGGGGTTCTCTACTTGACATATACATCATCGGCAAATGCGGTAAACGATAACTACGAGGTCATAGTCTACGTGTAGACCATTCAATCATAGCTTTTATACTGTAGGATGCGTACCATACCTCCGAAGCTCTTGTATTTTCTCCACCGCTCATATAACATGGACAAAAGCCACACCTAAGCCTTGCCACTATAATTATATTCAAGGCGTGTACTATCTGCATATTTAATACATATGTACGCTTATTATAATACTTATGGAGTTTTTTAAATATCTGGTAGACAGAATTCTTTGTCTACGCCTAATGCTATTGTATTTAACTTCAATTTTTTGTAAAACGGTTGTGTATACGACTGTTTCTTACTGTAAATTGCAGTAATACACGTGATTCAACAAAGCTTTATACGATAAAAGGCTGTTTCTCAATAAAGATAAAACATGCCAATCAAATTCTCTTTGCAACAAACACGGGTAAAGAATATTTAAGTAGTGTAACCCTAGCTGTAGCAAATTTAAAATTATGTTTCTGAACTAGTGTAATACCACACAGTATATTTTACCTTCACATACTTTGGCTAGTGCTTTATGGTCCGATGTAAATCCTTCACATATATATAGGGAAGATTATGACTAAACCGTCAAATATTTTGACGGAGCTAGCTTGTTTAAACTCCGCATTTGCTGTTTTCGCAGAGCTATATGTTAAACATTTTTGGGCTGCTGGCGCAGTCATTGTTGGAAGCAGCTGGGCCGTAGTTTTTCCATTAAGAAGAGTAAATGGAATATTATAATTCCAAATGAGCGCTAAACTAAATTTACAACTCTGCACAGCTTAAAAGCTTTTGACTATTACGTTCAACATCTGTTAGCTTAAAATTCTCTTTAATCTTTGAATTACAAAAACGATACAAAACGCCCACTCATGAGATCACACGAAATGTTTATAATAATATATCAACGAAAATTTTATAGCATCCAATAATACAGAGGCGGCTCGGTGTGCGAAATATGACTGCCATAAAAATGAGACTATAATCAATTATATAAAAATATATATGAGGTAATAGGGTCCTGCAACCAAGCTATATATAATAAAAAGCCACAAAATTAATCAAAAACGACTGATAATTCAAATGATCCGTTAGCGTCGCATCCATAGCTTTGATATACACCGCAAAAATTGCTTTCAGGTTTGACTCATCTGAATCGATCCCTATATTAGTTATTTCCACTTAACCACATTTTGACTTAATCCGAAATGTTTATCCCAGCAGATGAGTCAATCTTCGATTTAGTAGGAGTCTAACTTCTGAGACTCAATATTCACTAAGAATGTCTTATTTGACTGACTGCCCAATTGGGTCAAACTCTGCTTTTTTAGTGTGTAGGCTAAGGTAAGTAAAAGGAACAACTGAGAGAAATTTGTTACAAATTATCTATATTAAATGATGTATATATTTTCGCCGATTAACACACTAAGGCCCAACAGTAGTCAAGAACACCGATGCTGCTGCTTGCATGCTCATCGTTTGGAGCAGTACCAAACGCAATTATAGATTGTAAACTGGGATCTGAACTTGCCATGTTTGGATATCTATGCTTCGACGCAGCATCCGGATTTAGATCAAACCAGTCAAATCGGGCACCAAATCGTTCATTGTTTGACAAACTGAAGCCGGCGTCAGGAATTGAACACACATATTAAGGATGAAATTAACGCATTCTAATCACTGAGTAACTATATACATATGTCGAGGGACATAGATTTGAATATTTAAAAAATCCATCTCAATAACATTGCAAATAATTTCCAAACTAATGCGATACCTGAAACCCAGTAAAATTATGGTTTAGTTTTGTAGTGTAAAGCGGTCATTTTTCAAGCGATAGCTTTTCGTTTTTAAGTATTTACAAAAACATACAACGTTTGAAATACCTCAACCGAAAGCATACATTTTTAATACAATTATGCGAGTTTTACAAGGAAGGCTGTAGACTAAAAAGCGTACATAATTATAGTTCTCTATCAATTAATTATCCATAACATAAAATTTATAGTGCTACATAGGAAATCGCGCGTAACCGTAATCGGGCGTGTTGGCATTGTATTCGATCTGAATTTGTTGACGTTCCATCCGATCCGACACGACTAAACTCTATACCTCTAGTATACGTGTATGTATAGTTACGAGTCAAAGTGATCAAAAGTGCAATGAAGTTTCGTTCGATTTTGATCGTTTGTTTCAAAAAAAGTCGATTAATTTAACGAATTTCGATTACGTTAAAATAAAAATTTAATAGAATACGTTAGTTTGCGGTTTTGTTTCTATCGTTCGATTTTATGCATAATTCGGACTTGTTCGTCTGATACGGTCCGAAAAAATTGTGAGTGCTATTTATGATGGGATCGGATGCAGTGCACACATTCTATATAAAATACACGTGTGACTCAGACTGAATACAATGTGAACACGCGCTATACGCATACAAGTGCTTGTCCGACTCTCTGCTGAAGTTGCCTCGTCCATGATTGGCAGTCAAAGGAACTTCATGTTGCTGACTGAGTTGACATCTAAAATTCTATATCAGCTGTCATATAAATCATTTTATTTGTTCATCTAGTAGTCCATCACCGCGGTTAGAGGAAACAAAAACCTGCATTTTATAACATTCGGTAACATTTACGAGTGCACTTTTCCGGTCTTAAATAATTTTTTATGAAAATGTCCGTAAGTAACCAAAATTTGTAGTCCAGCGTCGTTGTTCGTTAGATTCGCCTCGTTACGCCTGTAGAGCATTGCAAGGGCCGAACCACCATCCGAGCCCTAAACTCTAAATTATCATCGTAAAGATTTTTGAATAGATTATCGTCAGTATAAATGGTTCATATTGAAATCTCAGAAAAATACATACTTACCACAACAAAAAAATAAAATAATGAATTCTATATCTGATGCGAATTTTGTAGTGAACACAGATCTCACAGTAGTAATCAAATAAAACAACTAAAATCAAATCATGCTAATCAAGTTCCATTTCTTCATCGTCGAGTCCTTTTTTATCTTCGTTAGATCTTGTTTCACTTTGCGGTGCATTGGATTTATTGCCTTTATCTGAACTTTTATCCTTATCGTCATCCTTTGCCTTGCCCGACGCGGGCGAGCTTGACGCAGACAGTAGTTGTTCATTGGACTGAACATCGTCTAAAGTTGTAACCACCTACGGCGTGTACAGGAACAATAACTGAGTAAACTTAAAATTGCTCTAATATATCTCACCAGAAGTTTAGCTTGCAAGAAAACCCTCGCTACTCGCTGAAGGTGCAAATAAAGTATTCTCCACACAATAATTGCAACGTATCCAATATTAACCTCTTGCAACAGTTTGTAAGTAAATGTGCACGACACTCTAAAAGGAATCGGCTAAACATCTCATAGTCGATTGTTTGTAAATACACTATGCCTAGATATAATCAAGATTTGCTGATAAGCTAAACAGGTGATTTTACTTAGTAAATTTCAACAAAAAGTCACTTCCACATCGCGAACCAATAACCAGTTCGGTGCAAAATGATAAATTACTTTCTGCGTGAGTAAACTTAAGGTGACCCCGCCAACCATCCTATTTTGTCATTACAGATATCGAATCGCAAACCCTTGTTACGAAAAAAGGCTTAATTTCATTCGGTTTTTCGCTAACCGAAAATTGGCAAAATGAAATTCAAGTTCCAGAAATTAGACCTTGTGTTCGAAATTCCGGCGATTTCAATTTGCAGAAATTCTATTCCCAAATGCATTAGCATTTAAGTTTGGATTATTCAGTGTTCGCGAACAAATTTAATGCAAAAGTGACGTCACAATCAAATCGACAAAATTTGATTTTCGTTCTCAAAAATTTGGGTAATTTTACTTGAATTTTCGCGCACACAAAATGGTCAGATTTCAATCGCGAGCGCTGTGTTCGCGAGCAGTTTAACACTGAATTTCAATTGACCAAAAAGCGTTCCGCAACACAATTTATGCAAAAACACAAAATAGGATGGTTGGTGGGGTCACCTTAAGTTTACTCGCGCATTAGTCATTTTCATACCAGGAATGAAGAAAAGCCTACAGCAAATATTTTCAAATCCCAATCAAATAATTAAACGTGGTCGAAACAGTCATGATAACATACGTACCTAATACATCATAAATCTCGATTTACGTCATGACGCCATAATTGCGAATAGCTACTTATAAGCTAAACAATCCACGTACAATTTATAAAAAAATTTCTTTATATTAAGTTATGTCATTTGGATCATGTTTACATTTAATAGAGCAGCACCTACCTGTATTATTCGAGCCCGTAGAAGTGGATGTAACGGGAGGCACTAAAAATAAGATAATTATGTCACTATAGAAGCGTTATTTGACGTATAAAGATGGTAACCGTAACGAACGTTTTCAAGACAAAATTAGTAGCTCACATCTAACAAGCGATTCCACTGACGGTGTATAGTAAGTTCATTATTTTTCGTCTATATGCATGCTGAAATTTTAGTATGAATAATGCAGAAGAACCAATGTATCTTCACGACGTTAAAAAGTAAACATATGGTTTTTGCCTTTTGCCGGAACCCGAATTCCAGTTTAAAAATTTTGTTTGAAATTTTCCACATTTTTGCTTCATCTGTGGTCCAAACATATGTAATATATACAATGGTCCAGTTCCAATGCAACAAAACAAAATAAAACATAAACTTAGCAAATTGCAGTCTGAAACTTACGTAAGACACATAATTTCAGTAGGAATTTTTAATCTTAACCTACAGGTGATTCTTAACAAAACAAATCCAGGTCAATGCTTGTAGCAGCTATTTTACACATTCAGAAGTCTTCGAGGTGAATTAAATCGGCCCAACTCTACAACAGCGTATGGATTATTTACAAGCACTTAGCTGTAAGCCTTGCTAACATAAATTGCGTCAAGCACCCGCCAAATACGCTCGTAAACTTTGTAAATCAGTCTACACTGAAATAAAGATATATGCAATGTAGCCAGGAACTGCGTTCTTGCCAATGAACGGTATTTATTGAAACTGTGCGAGAAGTATCACCGTTTGTCTCATTTACAGCATTCTGATTAGAAAGTTATCATCATGATCATCTACCTGACTGACATTGATTGTCCAACGCTAGCCTGAACAGTGTCTCTGACGTTTGATTAGAAAATTATTTCATACCTTCCTTCATTGTCTTTTAGAACTATATCGTACAAAATAACGTGCAACAAACGTTTGTGTTTGTAAACGGAGGCAATTGGAGACAGAGAGAAAGTGTTTAGTCTACAATCTATGCAAGCATGTTTAGTTACAACTGTGGACATTCACTTTAAAGCAATTTGCGCAAGGATGTATAGTGGAAGGCGTTTTTTGTCCTGGGAGTTCAAAACCCTACAAATTGATCGATAAATAAACATTACTAGCTTGAAAGTTCCAGAGAGGCAATAATGCCACCGCAATACATTAAGTTTAATGTAAAAGTTATTTTCAATACATTTCAAATCCACTGTAGTTACATTTCTTCCTTAATCTGTTTTACTATATATAAGTTTCGAAGACCAGATTCCGGTTCCGGGTCCCGTTTAAATGGATGGTTCCGGTTATTCCCTGATTTTAAGCTATGTACTCAACGACTGTCGCGCTTCGAGCACGCCATATTTCAACATAATCCAAGCAATAACCATAGTGTGGTCATTTCTGATAGGTTCTTTTGCATTATTCGAACACAAAACTTTTTACGATGCTTTTGTTCAGCACGATATGCACAAATATATAGTTATGTCAGCTGCCATCTTATGATATTTGTTTGAACCACTCAGTAAGTTGTGTTATGTTTTCAAGCTGAAACTGTCTAATAGAATATGTGAAGCGAGATCTGCCTTGCTGAGAACCGGCTGAAGTCGACAATTTAGAACATCAGCATGTCACAACAAAACAAGGCAAAGTGTTTGGAATAATAGAAAAATAAGTGACAAACTACCTGGAAGCCTTCTACCTGGAAAAATTAACCCTTATACTATGATAGTGTGAGCTCACCATTCATCGAAGCAAGTATAGTTTGTAAATCAGACAGCTGAACACGTGGCTGTGCGGCTTCAGACACTGCAGCTGTAGTTGTTGAAGGTGTACTCACCGTTGTCGCTGTAGATGTTGTTGTTGTAGTTTCTGCATCGGTCGCGGATGGTACGTCGCCAGTCGGAGTTCGGGCTGTACCCATTAAGGATGAGCTATAAAATACAATAATTACACAATGGTGGCATGAAACCGCTAAACAAAACTTAAATATACATCTAATATCACGCAAGAATTTTATAGCGCGAGAAAAGTGTACGGCGCTATGCTAACAAATGTACATGTAGCATGGTCAGTTTTGAATAAGGAATAAAGTCGGTCAGATTTTGCTTCGAAATGATCTTATTGATTTGCTCGCATGGCACAGAAGCATACGTTTCAGTAAACAATGGAAAATTAAGTAAATGTTAGTACAATTTCAGATATGATGTATAATGCAACATATAACAGAAAAAAAGAAATATAATCCACAATATTCAAGCTAATGTACACATAATTGATAAAAAATACTAAAAATGTATTGCTTACGCCAAAGCCTGGCTTAATGGTGTATCAGTAATATTGCCACCTCCGTTAGCAATGTCAGCTGTGCCTCGTCCGCCACTCAAAAGATTCCGATCAAGCATTGCACCACCGTTTATCAAATCTCAAATTAAATGAGTGTCATTATGCACTAATCTATCAGAATAATGAGGTTACTTGTCCTCTGTATTGCACGGCAATCACAGTGAAGTGCTGTAGAATAATGTGAACTCAGGACTTTATTAAAAGATGAACTAGATTAACCAGTGACACAATATCACGACAAATCATTATGATTTACATTGGACAGGGTTGTCACAATATTTCGGCTCCTAATTTACCCATTTCTGTTTCCTCGTTTTTAGACCAAATTTTCCGTTTTACGCACTGTTTTTCAATCCTCGCCTTGTAAAATCCTAAAATGTACACCCTCTATCCAACTAAACTGAAAATGCCTCAAGGTTTATTTATGAGGCTAGTTATAGTTCTCCGTGAACGGATTTTGCATACATGTTCCTCTTTATTTATTAGCGGTAACAGTACGGACAACCAAAAATTGACTTCTCGTGTTCGGTAGTAAATACCCTGTTTTCTTGGCGATTTATTGTATCCCCTGTTTTCCCGACTCTCTACTTAGTTCCCGCGTTTCCCTGCTTTTATCCGATCCATGCAACCCTGGTTTGATTTATCCTACGACGAACACCGTGATCAATGCTTATCAATATGACATTTGCTTGTGTAACAGATCCATACGGATCGTTACGAGGTGGATTAATCTGACCATAGCCTAATGGCAAACTTTTCTCGAAAACTCATAATCCTGACCACACTCCAATGGACAAGATTTTACCGAACACCAAAAATCCTGTCCACAGTGTAATGAACAACATTTTACCGAACACCAAAAATCCTGTCCATAGTGTAATGGATAACATTTTTACCGAACACAAAAAAATCCTGTCCACAGTGTAATGGACATTTTACCGAACACCAAAAATGCTGTCCACAGTGCAATGGACAACATTTTTAACGAACACCAAAACTCCGACGAAGGAAGACCCACGAAACAAACGGCGGGGCACCAGACCGGCGAGCCGGCCACAGCTGTCCCAGAGTCCCCAGCACCGCGCGACCCCCGCCACCACGTGGAGCCTCCCGTGACGCAAACGACACCCCACCCGCCCCCCCCCCCCCGGCCGCCACAGCTAACCGTATCCGCGCGTATATACTTATATATAGTTACCGATCGATTTCAGAACCATAAAGGTTCTTTGCTGTACTTGAATCGCATATATCTGTGTACCGATATATAGACACATATGTAATGCCGTTACCATTATTCCGTTATAACCATATTGTAATGGCCATAAAGGCACTTGTTACGTACTTTATTCAGATAATCATAACCGTATCATTACGTATGTACAATTGAATTTACCGTCGATGAACATACATATTTTCAGGTATATTACAGCAATCCGGCAATTCGATTCGAACGTATTTATTTAGGTATATATGGAGATGTTACCGTTGTACCATAATTTTAAGTAGCGAAGGCCGTCAAAGTGCCTACATTTGTATTGATTTTGCGCCGTTTATAATTGTATTATTTGTACCGTGTATTATGCTGGTAGAGGCCATAAAAGCGCCGAAAGCTGCCAGAATTTTATATCATTCTTATAGTTATAATGACATGTTGTACCATTGATCATGAACCTATATATATTCATCGTGTATTAACAGTCTTGTCGGCCATAAAAGCGCCACTTTTCATTGTTAATTGTATCATGATTGTACCTGTCATTGTACCTTGTATAGTTGTATTGTATTAGTTTGGAAGTACCAGAAATCGAGAATAATTTGTCTTGCTTAGGAGGATTTTTAGGAAAAATTCTAGGGATTTTTGCGTTTTTAAAACGGTGTTTTTGTAGGTTGAGATTGCGAGTATGGCGAGCTCTTGCCATACTCGAGTTGAAGAAAATTATAGGATGGTACGACTCTCCCCGCGGAACCCGATATATCTATATACGTAGGAATAGCCCTACCCCGCATGGTAGGAATGCCAAAACTTGTCGCAAATTGTCATTGGAAAGATTGGCCGTGACGGATACCCGTCACGACCGTCCTCACGAATGAGGATCGCAAAAATGTGACTGTTCGCCCGAAAGCGAACAGCAATTGAGAGAATCTCCTGAAAAATATAAGTTCAAATCCGGAATCTTAAGTTTCCCAGTGTTCAATCTATAGTACGACACTGGTAACTCGTAGGGCGTTATGAAATATTATTTACCAGCGTTCAATTTCGCTGGTTGAGATAAGAAAGGAAAATAGAAATTTAGACAAATTTGGTACCAAAATATCGGCTCCGGCCCATAACTCCGGAACCGTTGAGAATTCCAAAATTTCGTATTTAATATTTATTATAGAGAATTTTACGATCTTTCGAATGAGACCGGTTTCGTGGAGTGGATCCACGGATTTATGGACAAATTAGTATGTACGTAAGCGGTTTAAATACAAATAATTAAATATCTTAACGAATGTTATACAGAAAATTATATATAGGATATCATTAGGTTCCCCAAAATACCGGCTTTAATTTGAGCCCGGACCGGTCCCGCTGCGCCCACTTTTATGTATCCCTTCCCATGGAAATACACAAAATACCGCCACGACCGGCGTGTCACCGGATTCCCCTTGTCGAGACTAACCCAAATATATATAAAACACCCCAGAAAAGAACGCCCCGAACCCAGGGGAACCGTTTAAAACACCCTACCCAGGAAAAATTTGACATAGATCCTCCCCCAAGAGCTCATTTTCCCCCTTGTAGAACGAATACGGTCCAGTTACATGTCACTTTGCTCGGACGGACTAGCTGAGCCCGGATCCGAGGCTTATTTGGCCCTCCGGCCATCGCCCATGGACCCCACCCTCTTTTTACTCATTGCCCTCGCTTTTCTTTTCTTTTGTTTACTTAAGCCACGTCTATATAGATTAACCCCAATCTCAATGATATAAAATTTATATAAGTTAGCTGTATACTTCAATGTCGAATTTATAACAACAAGTACGATGTCAAATTTATATAGAACTCGGCAGTAGTGTTTCAGTAGCTTGTTGCTTTTCTGTGACAGTGGAAGTCCATCCAAGCCGGCATCTCCTTAGGTAAATAAAGTTTATCTAAATATAATTGTAAGTTGATGCTGATTTTATATAAAACTTGTAAATGAGTAAACTTTATAGATATGGTTTTGAGCTCGAAGAACTTCTTATCAGTAGAAGTTTTATACAAAATGTGGGTTTTATTTATAATGAAGTTAGCTTAATACGGCCGCTTGATGGGTATGAAGTTAGTAGCTGCGGCGAACTTCACAGAAAACGAATACGAGAATTTGTAGAGATGGCAGAATTATATTTGGTATACTGCAGGGCCCAGCAAATGTGAAGTGTTTGCTTATATAAAAGCGATACTAAATTGTGGAAACTTGTACGGACGTTGTTAAACGGCCTCTATGCCGATGTACTTGGATGAACAAGAGTGACCCAGAGTTTGCTGCGGAATTAATTGAAGTTGGTGGCTTGCTGTATGTAGTAGAAATTTATAAATTGCTGTTTATGAAGAAGTTTCTAGAGAGCTAGTTTGATTATATTTAAAGTTTTGTACGGATTCGATATAAACAAAGCTATAAATCATATTAATTATATAAGATTTAATATCACATTTTGCACAAATACGATCGGAATTCGAGGCGATAACAGTATTTGTATTAAGGCTTAAAAATGGCGTCAGATCGCCCCAAAGTGCTGAATCAGCACTCTAACGGCCTCGAACATTTGAAAATTTAAAATTTAGTATAAAAGCAGAGTTGCAATAACTCTGCAGAGTTTAGTTCGACTTCGGCAGTGCAGAGTTCGGTCGTTTTGCAGACCGGCTCTGTCGCTTTGGTAACGTCTTGATTTTACTTCACTAGTTCTTTGCGTTTGTACGGCTTGTTTCTTCACACTTTTGTGCTTTGCGATGGAATGAACACCCGTGATGGACGCCGAGTCAATGGATATGCATCTGTAAGTGTGGACGGGGAGGCGTAGGTTAACCGCTGATTAGTATCGATGGGGGATAGAACTAGCTTTGGGAACAGCTGAGGTAGACATGAGCATTTCGTATCGACTGAGTGCTAGCCTAAGTCTCCTTGGACTCCCGTTCCACACTTCGGTTTACATGATAGCCCTGCCCGTCCTAGCTTGTCCCGCAGGCACGTGGTGTTGTCTGGCCTCTCAAACAAATTAATTCGGTAGTCGAAGTCGTGCTGAACCTCCCTCGGTCATTGAGTTAGGATACAAACAAACGCGCCACTCGCGTTTAGATTCATTTTACATAATTCCCTGAATCGAGTTAAGGTTAAAAAAGTTTTAGTTTGAGCCGACTGAGGTTAAATAAATCTTTGGGACTCCGAATCATCCACGGTCATAAACGCACATGCACGTTTTATTTAGGATTTACCAAAGTTTGCTTTCAAGCTTTATGCGTTTCACGATTTCTCTGACGAGAGTCAGTCCAATTGTTTTTGTGCTTTGTTAGTAGGAACTCACCGATATTTTGGATCGATTTACGTTAGAAACCCGTTCAAATTTCATCAATAAGACAACAGCGTCATAGGCAACACCAGCCTGTCAAAATTTTATGCTGAAACGCAAACAGACGTCCTGAGACAAAGCCCCGTGAGAGCGAGTCTGCTCACCTAGGTAGAAAATTCGATGTACCTCGAGAAGCACTCCAGGAATTTAATTAAAATTTTACCCGGATCTCGCGAAGGATCCGAGCAGTTGATTCGATGCGTAGAACACTCAAATATCGCGTCGAAAACTTAAAACCGACGACCCTAAATGGGGTCGCCCCCCAGCAAAACGCGAAAATTCAAATAACTTAAGTTCTCCTCATGGAATTTTGCTAAAACTTTGGCAGTTTCTTTGTGGCAATATGCGCTAATAAATAGGACTCTAAAACTTGTTGATTTCGCATCGGAAACACAAACCCGACGGCCTTGAAGGGGCCCAAACCCACCGAACACATACAGTTAACATATTTTAAGATTTTCTCCAGCAATTTTGTTGGAACCCTCGCTGTTTCTTCACAGGGATGTCCGCTATCGGACATAGCTCTAAAACCCAACATTATCGGGTCGGAATCACAAACCCAACGGGCCGATAGAGGTCCGCTCCTACCCGAACTTTGAATGTCGATAACTCGATATTTATTCCAGGACGCCACACATATCGATTTTTAGCAATAAATTTAGATTAGGAAAGGCTCGAAATTCAGTCCCAACCTCAGTCTACCGGGACCCGTAAGCTGTTCGAAAGACAAGTTCGCCCGATCGTTTTTCTTAACATTGTTATAACTCATGTTGGTAGACTCGAGATGTATGTCTTTTGCAGTGATCTAGATTAAGGATTAACCGCAATTAGAGATCCAATTTCACCGTGCTTGTGGAGTAATTGCATAGGGAACAAGAGCCAAAATTACTCAGCATATTTGGACATTCCATAACAAATTTTATATGGTCATTCTAAGTACGTATGTATGTATGCGAGTAGGACAAAACTAGATACCATACCATTGTCGCATCGTAAGAAAATGCATGAGTCGTACCCAGGAATGCCTCCCGAACTTATCGTTACGTCAATATGTATAACTATATACCGTTTCTCGTTTGCAATGATATTATGCCGTATGTAACCCAATCGCTACTGTTCAATATTTACCAATGCTTCCTTATCATGTACCATAGCTTCGTGATTAGGATGAGCAAGACCGAGTCCCGCAAAATCCCCTTTGTACGCTTTGTCCCGTATGCCTCACTTCAGTACCGCCTTTCGCTTACCTGAACCCGTTGTTTTGGCGGAGTACCCCCTTTGTTAGTAAACGCCGTACCGAGCAAGTAGCTAGTTCAATGGCGCCTCTATTTATCGATAACTAACCGTCGTGCTTACCGGTACTGGCTTTTGATTTGACCCAGTGCCTCATGAGTAATGTAAGCGCAGCTGTCATCAGATAAGGCTTAGCCGTACACGCCGTGAATTTGACTCAGCTGTGAGAGTTCTGTGAAAAAGGCGATGACTCCGCAACCCACCCCGTTCGCCATTATGCTCATTTTCTTAATAGCGTATATACCGTATCAGTGACATCGCATCTATTTGTATTCACCCGCACAACATTGTTTTGTCTGTGCCCTACTTGTGACTCGTCAATAAATGCTCATATTGAACCCACTGTATATAAGCGTTTTGTTGACCTCCGTAGCGATAGGTATTTCAAAAAAGGGGTTTGAAATCCGTCACCCTAATCGACGACCCACGTTCAGGTTTGACACGCGCATTGAAGAAGCAAACCTTAGCGTGATTCGCCGATTTAATCGTGTTATTACATAAGTACGACTCGTGCGACTTATAAGGAAAATTTATCGCAAAATTTAAACTCACGCTGAGCACCAAAAATAGGAAATTTAGACGCGCGAATCCGACGTTAAACGTCTAGGGATTTGTCGGACCCTAGTGGGGGCCACTGGCTAAATTAAATAAATTAACGGTTTCGAGAAAGTGGGAACCCAATTTGATCAAACTCAAACACCCAAGATTTTACACTTCCCGTGTTCAACGTGGAGAGGGAATAGCGGTACGGTCTCTTTGGCCTGTGAGCAGGTGACGGAGCCGACCTCCCTGGGGACCTCAATGGTAGTACCTCGTAGACTACGTGCGCAACCCGTCCGGCAATAACATATTACATCCTATGAAGCACTCCTGCGGCTTGCTAAGCTCCGTCATTTCTTGGGCCTGACTCGCATGGGAAAGAAAATTCGAGCAATTTAAGCCCAACAGGTCCGCCCTTGAAGTCACGATAGCCGGGGTTGTATGGACATTGCGTTGGAAGTGCGTAATGCAGCAGCGTCACGTCCATATTGCACTTGTATATAATATCGTTAAAGGCCGGTTATTATAAAATCCAAGTCCAAACACATCACAAATTATTTTGCATTTAATCAACTAATTGGTGAATTCTTAGTGTTGAATATGTAATTTGCAGAGATGTGCATAGCTACACAAGGATTAAATTACAAAATAAACCATGTATTGCTCTACAAAATAAGATCACAATGACAATAGAACCACACTATCTTCAGTTACATAGAAAATGTGTTGCTCTACAAAATGAAATCAAAAATAGTCATATAGCTTGAGCAGTTGGCGGAGATATTGCAGTTTTCGTGTATTTTCCGTCCCATGAGTCCATTGAAAACTCCTTTTGACCCATCACTGCAGCGTAACTAAAGGCAAAAGAGCACACCATTTGAATCTATATAGAAGCTGAATTGCTTTATAAAATGAGACCAAAACCCATACACAGCGTGAGCGGTTGCAGATATATTTCCATTTTCGTGTATTTTGGGTGCCATGGGCCCATTGAAAAACTTTTGATTTAAGACTGCAGCGTAAATAATGACCGTAGCAGCACAACATTAAAGCTACATACAGAATGAATTGCTGTACAAAATGAGACCAAAAACCTCTTTTACACCTCGAGTGGTTGTGGCGATATTACCATTTTCGTGTATTTTGAATCTCGTGTGCCCATTAGCCCAAATAATAGAAGAACCGCGTAGCAAAACAGTATTTACAATATTATACAGACTCATTAGCTCTAAAAATTGTTTGCTTAGCTCGTTTCAGTCACTAGACTCAGAATTCAATTATGCTCATCTCATCGGTGTTAAATTTTAAATACAGAATACTGAACAATACTACGATACCCGACTCCTATATTTCCTGACTACTACTGCAAACTAAAAAAGTGAAGACAGTTATTAATAAATGAATTAGCCTGTCCTTGCGGCAATACCGCAAACTACTACACATACAAAACAAAATTTATAGATAGCGAGGTCCCTATTTGGCCATATGTTACAACCCGTATCGGCAACCTTTGCCCGCCCCCTTTCACTGATCCATATCAGAGTCCGATAATTTTTCGGTCGATAACGAAAAATGCTACAATGACAATAGGAATTTTGCAATGAAAATATTTTGGACACAAGTTGTCAAAAATTGCAGCGCTGCTAATGCTTAAATCGTGACTCTGAGATGCTTCCGCCGATGTAACAGCTGTTTTGGATAATATAATAATTTGAATACTTATAGATCTATTGGAGTCCTTCGTCCTACTGACCCGAGTTTGCGACTCTTATTTGTGAGACCCCGCCGAAACACCGAAGTAAGATACTTTTCATCCGAGAGGTTGCTATATATAATACCAAAACCGAGGTTTTATTGCAGCTGAACTAAAATACATAAACAATACAATACATAATAAATACATATACAATAAAAATTCGCATTGTTATGCGCTATCACAGGAGAAAAACTATAACGGTTATTAATTCCCATAATGAGTTTCAATGCTTTTAATAACGCATTTATTTCTTTATCGTTTATCCATGAGTAAGGTTAACTATAAAATGAGTGATTCGCCAGAAGCGTTATCTCGATATTTGCTAACACCTGTAAATTTCCAAAAAAACTATCTTACTAAAGAACTGCATGAACTGTTCTTGGTCCAATCCACCCAGCGATTCCATAGCTTCATTATTCAATGCAGCTAAAATTGTGCATCACAACAGCGTTTACTCAGCAAATTAATATAATATTTCGTTAAGTCGACACTATACTCTTAAATCATTTATTCTGTGTAAACGTATGGTGAATGAGTCAAATTTTGAAAAAATATTTAGATGCACTACGATATGCACTAATATTTTAACGTTACGTTGTAGATATTTACCAAAATAAATATGGTTTAAGGAGGGTATAAAATCAAGTTCTTTGCGTTGGAAATGCCTTTAGAAGAGGGCATAAGCTAAATTTCGTAGATACACATTGCCACAATATATTTGAACTTCGTAATACTTGTTGAGGTGCACGTAAAATGTATGTCTCCATGATGGAATAACTGAATGTGAACTGTCTTTCCCAAATTGCCTCGAAAGTAACTATGAAAGTGTGGTCCCATAATAGATCGAACCGTGTGACACCTTTGGCGTGGGCAAGAAATTAGGTTTCCCTAGTCAAACTGGAGGATTTTTCAACTCAACTGGGAGTGCTTAAATGCATAAATATCTGATTCCAAATAAATATACAATAATAATGTAAATTCTTATAATGAAACCCTATCGACTGGCAGTGATTTTATTGTGTTTTAGGCAGGGAAAATTTTTGCTTCGTTCCATAAGGAAAAGCTGGCTTTTGTTTGGCAAAAATAGCCTATTTTTAGTCGTGCAGAAAAATGCTTGGGGTCTTAGCTGGGGAAGCCGAAACATCTGCTTAAGAAAGCCAGGTAAAAATACTGCTCACATCCGCCAGCAGCACTACCAAACATCTGTTGCATCAGAGCTAGTTCTTCAGGCGACATGCTATCAGTGGAAAGGCCAAGAGAGCCAGCTCCAGCTCCAGCACGATTTCGTCCGCCCAAACCAAGAACACCACGAGAAGTTCCAGATGACCCAGACGCTGCTCCTGACGGGCCATTGGCCAGCATATCATTTACTTTGTTAAATGTTTCGTCATCCTTATCCGTTTTTGGTTCCTACAAACAACAATTAGATAATCCTAATTATGATGAAGAACGGTATCGCGACTTTGTATTATATCAACTTCCAAAGATACAAATTATTACATATTAAACGGACCAATTGTCAGTTCCTTCGTGAATTACAGAGCAAGAAATGATAAACTGAAGTTGCTATGAAGACTTTCTGCGGTCAGAACATATTAGACATAATCATTTTAAATATATACGTGTGCACAAAAGATGAACACATTTCTCCAACACGCAAGTTGGCGTTGTCTTCTAGGACAGCATTAACAATCCACTTAATCGTCCACTTAATTGCGTAGTGGGAACTCTGCAGATGTAGAAGGTCTAAATCAGACATATAAATAGTCCGCAGGCAAATCTCTTAGACTATCTGCATTGCCCCATTATATATCCTTTAAGGATTAACCGGAACCGGAACCAGCAACCGGAATCGTCCATTTAAACCGGATCCGGAACATGGTCTTCGAAACATATATATATATATACTAAAACAGATGAAGGAAAAATGAAGTAAAGTGGATTGAAAATGCATTAAAAATAACTTTTACATTAAACTCACTGTATTGCGATGGCACTATTGCCTCCCTGGACCATTGATGAGACGGAGGAAGCTAATAATATTTATTTATCGATCAATATGTCGGTTTTTGGACCACCAGAGCAAAAAAAATGAATTCCACTATACAGCCTTGCGTAAATTGCGTCTCAGGGCGTCTTAATGGAATGTGTTTCTCTCCCATGAAGCGTAGACTAACCACTTTCACTCTGTCTCCAATCGTCTCTCTTCAATACACACACGTTTGTTACATGTTATTCTGTAGGAAACTTGAAGTAATTGGTTTATATAGTTCTAAAAGGAAATGTAGGAAGCTATACTATAAATTTCTGATCAGTGGTCAGAGACATTGTTTAGGCTATCGTTGGGCAACCAGTGCCCGTCAGTGAGATGATAATGATAATAATTTTCTGATAAGAATGCTATAAATGAGAGAAACTGTTATACTGCTCTCAGAGTTTTAATAAATATAGTTCATTGTCCCGAACGCAGTTTCTGGCTGCGTTGCAGATATGTTACTTTACTTCAATGTAGACTGATTTACAAAGTTTACAAGCGCATTAGCTGGTGCTTGACGCAATTTATGTTAGCCAGGCATACAACTAAGTACTTCTAAATAATATACACTCTGTGACCGAGTTGGTCCCGTTTAATTCGAACATACCCCGCAGACTTCTGAATGTGTAAAATAGCTGCTACAAGCATCGCGCTGGCGTTGTTTTGTTAACAAATTCCTACTGTAATTATATGTCCTACTTATGTCTCACACGGCAATTTGCTGAGTTAATCTTTCCTTTTGTTTGTTTGTGTTAGAACTTGATCATTGTCCATATCTTAAATATCCTTGGACCATAGATGAAGCAAAAATGTGGAAAATTTCAAACAAAATTCTGGTTCCGGTATAGTTTTTGCCTTTTTCCGGAACCGCATCCCGAAGACGATTTTCGCCGGAACCAGAATTCCGATTACTCCCTCATATCCTTATATAAAGCAGTATTGGCCTCCCGCATACCAGATACGAGAAACCCAGCACGTGCGAAATAGAATTGAAGGACAGTTCGGTCGTAGGCAAAAACACATAGGGTCTAATGTTCAACTGCCTGGGACACCACAATCCAGTCATCCATAATTCAGTTTCGAAATTATTGCTCACAAAATTAAAATAGCTTTATACATACACCACTGTCAACATGCAAAATGCTAGCAATCGTAGAGCAGTAAAACAGGATTTTACTGCCGGTCTTCATAACAGTCAACTGTAAACACGTATAAAATTTTAATCTAAAGTACCCCACACAAAGACTACTGTTCCTTCCCTTCGATGGTTACAGCAATGCTTGCTTGCACAAAACAAGTCAGTTATGTCTAGCGCGTTCTGTAATAAGAAATCTAACTTCATTCGAACGGTTTAAGAGATGGCAAAAACCAAATTTGACAGCAAATTAGCGACTCTATCGAGATTGCAGAACGTAGCGAAGCACAGAGTACAGCTACGCCTTTTGCATGCGCAGCCAATCAGCTCTCGATAGCATACGCCGATATGCTATATGTGGCCATCACACAATACCGCACAAGTTAGAACAAAACTAACACCGGCAATAAGTTTCCCCAAAACCTCCAAGTGCAAGCTATCAGCTTCCCAGAAAGTAACAGTAAAATTAGGAATTTTGGGTCGATGAACCATGGCGGCGCCGTATCCCCGTACCGTACCCATAGAACCATTAAGCGAAGAGCAAAATCAACACCAGCAAATGAGTTTGCCATGCTCGAAAACCCCCAATTAATACTTTTCAGCCGCCCAGGACGTCAGAACAAATTTTCGAATTTTGGGTCGAGGAACCACGGAGGTACCATACTTCAAACCCCATGAACCGGAGCCTTAATCGAAAAAAAGAGGCATCGGCATTTGTCATTTTACTATGAAATAAAACCAAGCAGAGAAAAAATTAGAAAGTTAAGATAAAAATAACTTTGCTTCCGTGAATGGTACTAAAATTCGGTAAAAAACCTTGATTTTGCTCTTTGAACCCGAACACTGGGGTCATGCCCGAAAATCCGCAAGTGAAACGTTTCAGCTGCCCAGGACGTCGGAACAAATTTTCGAATTCTGGGGCGAGGAACCATTGGGCACCATACCTCAAACTCCATAACAGGAGTCTTAATCGAAAAACAAAAAAGAGGCATCGGCATCTATCATTTTACTCTGAAATAAAATCAAGCAGAGAAAAATTGGAAAGTTAAGATAAAAGTAACCTTGCTTCCATGAAGGTACTAAAATGGGGTAAAAAAACTTTATTTTGATCTCTGACCCTAAACCTTGGATGCGCCATACCACCATACTCATGGAACCATGGGTCACAGTGCAAACCAGCACCGACAATGAGTTTGTCCTGCTCGAAAACCCCCAAGTGAAACTTTTCACCCGCCCCGGACGTCAGAACAAATTTTCGAATTTTGGGTCGAGGAACCATTGGGGCACCATACCTCAAACCCCATAACTCTATAACAGGAGACTTAATCGAAAAACAAATAAGAGGCATCGGTATTTATCATTTTACTATAAAATAAAACCAACCAGAGAAAAAATTCGAAAGTTAAGATAAAAATAACCTGGCTTCCGTGCGGGGTACTAAAATGGGACAAAAAACACACATTTTGACCCCTGAATTGGTTCCCGACCCCAAATCGAAAAACATTTGGGATGACCAAGATAAATAAATATGATGCTTTGAATAAGACCTTACAAGATAATTTTAAAATCGGTTAATTGGTTACAAAGTTATATAGCAATTAACCACGCAACAAATTGAATTATGCATTTTCTCCTGCAACATACAATATTCACTCCGTTCTGACTTGAACATTTCTGCTAAATCATTCAAGCAATTTCTTGCCTGCAAGCTTTATGCAAACACTGGATTCTTTATGATTCGCGCTACGGAAATCTATATGGTGATCTGTAACCACTGAAAAGTATATTTAGTTATATCAAAAGTCAGCTTGAAAAATCATATTTGTGCAATTTTTTACATACATTGTTAAATGAAAAATGGTTTTTCAGTCGTAACAATGCCCTTTGTCACATCATTCACCGTAATGTTGAAGACAAGTACGACATCGAACATATTTAAAAAGTTATTTCAATCACTAAAATATCGAAAACAAGTAAAGAGCTGAAACCATTTCGGTAAACCTCCAATTTCATTCAGTCGCTAAAAACAAATATTGGTTGCACATCTTAATATGGCAAGTATTTTGGCTAACATGCAGCTGTGCAAAATGTAAAAATTTTGTAGATGTATCTAAAATATATATTATTAAATCTGTTTCAAGATAGTTGCAGAAATTAGCTCCTATCATATGTGGCGAACAATTATTCATGAAGTATGAAATCACAGTAAAGCTGCTGTGAAAGCGGCTCATTAGGCGAAAGTTTTGAGGGTCGTTTGTATAAAATTAATAAATACATACTCGCAAATTTCGTAAACTGATATATTTCGTCTTAAGAGTGTATAGCATAGGTTTCCTTTATGACATTTAGAACAGTTAACTTTTCCGTTTCAGTAAAACAACTAGTTTTTTCGGCATTACGCTTGGACAAAATGGAGGTTCAAGATTTTGGGCATCTAATGCTCTATACAGATAAATAAACGCAGAGTTACCAAAAGTAAACTAAATGTTTGGCTTGGAAATGTTCAACACAGCTGCAAAGCAAACCGCATATTGAACAAATGCTATTAAACACACAAAACGGAATCATGACATACCGTTATTTGTGTTTGGATCAAGCTTTCAACTGTTGGCTTTGGTGTTAGCGAACCCCTTTTAATCATCTCATCAACATTTATAAAAAATTTTATTTACGCTTCAAAGATACTCTGGATTTTGCATTAAATGCTTATACTTACTATACTTGCAGCGCAATTTTTGGGGGCATAGAATAGTACTTAGGTTGCCCAAATGGTGTTCATATAGTCACCATAGTGCCGAAATTATCTTCTTATATTCACTGAACAAGGTATATGGCATATACTGAGGGTGCTAAGTAAGAAATAGCATATTGGGGGTGCTAGGCATTAATAGCATATTGGGAGAGCGAGGCACGAAATAGCATATTGGGTGTGCTAGGTACGAAATATTGCATTTTTAAGCATTGATGAGCCAACACAAAGTGTTTAGCTCAATTTCAAAAATACAGAGTAGCACTTAAACTGCCCAAATAGTGTTCAAACAGTCACACTAGTAGAGAAATTAACTTCTTATATGCACTGAAGAAGGTATATAGCATATTGGGTGCTATGTACAATATATTGGATTTTTAAGCGTTTGGAGAAACCAGAACAGTGTTTAGTACTTAGACAGCCCAAATGGTGTTCAGTCACCCTAGTGCCCAAATTAACTTGTTACATTCACAGAAGGAGGAATATCACATATGGTGGCCCGGAAGTTCTCCCACTTTTAGAAATTCTGTGGCCAGGCCAGCTGAATGCAACAATATTGGTTAATTTTATCGAACTCGCAACAACATCTAAGAGCAGTTTTTTTTATCTCTATTCGAAACACATTTAAAATGTCAAGATTAAAATATGTATTTAATACTATTTTGCCAAATAGTCATTTTGGGAATATAAATTTAGAAATTCTGTGGCCAGGCCAGCTGAATGCAACAATATTGGTTAATTTTATCGAACTCGCAACATCATCCAAGAGCATGTTTTTATACCTTTTCGAAACACATTTAAAATTTAAAGATTAAAATATGTATTTACTACTATTTTGCCAAATAGTCATTTTGAGAATATAAATTTAGAAATTCTGTGACCAGCCAGCTGAATGCGTCAATATTGGTTAATTTTTTCGAACTCGCAACAACATCTAAGAGCAGTTTTTTATCTCTTTTCGAAACACATTTAAAATGTCAAGATTAAAATATGTATACGGTAATATATATATTGCCAAATAGTCATTTTGAGAATATAAATTTTTTTGAAAAAAACGTCCAGAAATTCTTTATGTTTTTCAGCAGGTAAAGATAAAAATTATATAAAATATTTGGAAGCATAAATGTAACCGAAACCATAGCGGAACCAGAGAAAAAATTTCTACATATGTTTAAAAAATCTTTCTTTCCATCTATTTTAATTAAATAAATGAGAAACATCTAATTTTTTCAAAAACACGCAATTTTATTGAGCTTTCAGACAGTTCGTAACATGATTGGTCGACAAACAAACAAATACACATTCCAGTTGTTTGCTTCTAAACAGGAATATAAATGTATGCTCGCTTCGCCCAAACAACTACAAGCATGTAATATATATACATTACATAGCAGGCACTTAGTGACCAATAAACATAGTATTGATTTGTGCAGTTTAGTGAGTTGTTATCGCTTACATTTTGGCCAAATGTAACGAATAGTAGTGGAATATTTTCACTGGTGTATAATACCTGAGAAGATGCAGTATCACATTGCATACACAGAGATAGACTGAATAGTTTAGCTAAAAATGTGTGCATCTTCCCTTCTTCTTTCAGGCGTTAATCACTGAGGTTATAGTTAACCAAACAATAATCCGATCTTCCGGAGGAACGCGAGCGACTTCTACGGTTATGTGTAATGCGTTTGAACGGGATTCTTCGTATTGAGATTTAAATGAGATCTTTTACGCTGTAGCGCATGACTCATTGAAAATGTGCAGGACCGTTTCGTCAGTTAGGTACTTGAAAGTATCGGCATGCTGGTGACTCCGGCGCTTCATCATCGTGTGTTAGAACGTCTCTGTAGCTTTTCAGTAGTCCATTGCAGTTATCAGCATTGTAGTAGCGCTCTCCATAGTGCAAGGTACATAGTAGTTTAAAAAGTAAAGAGTTAAATTAACGCTAGCCGGTTAATAAAAATTACGCTTTTACCTGCATCCAAAAGAAATATTTGCGACCGGTGTCTTTCATTTTTAGCAGGAAAACTCGCCCCGATTTGCAAGATTTCACCCGCAAAAACTCCGCATCGTTCGGGAAAATGATCAAATCCTGAAATGTGTAGGCTCACATTATAATATTTTAGATTCGAAATGTTTAAAATGGCCGTTACGCGGCCCTAAAATATTTCCCGGATTATACTGACTTTCTGGGAGCATAAAGAGGCTCCAGGAACAAAAATGAGCATTGCTTTATTTATAAATTGTCATGCAGTGTCTTAAATTTCAAGGCTTTGGCAACGTAACAAAAATGAGTCAAGGTTCTGAAAATATACACTATACTTATGGCAAAGTTTGATAACGAACCGCTTTTAACAATTAGCCTATTTCCTCACTAAGAACGTAGCTTCGACTGCGTTGCACGAATGATTTCTAGCTCGATTATATAATGATTCAAGCGCAGGAGTGTATTAAACGATGATATTCTTTTTATTTCAGAGTATTTTAAGTTCAAAATTTAAAACCTACGTATTCCTAAAACGTTCCATACATACTCTCCAAGACATATCAGGTGAAACGTAATCAATTTAAACATAGACCGGCCAATGAATCGTTTTGAATCAGTCAAACAATTGTCTTAAGCATCTATCTGGCGCTGTTTCTTGAACACAATGGTATGATGAACAATTCATATCGGAATAAGATGAATAATGCTTACTTGCATTTTACAGGGAAATTTAGTGTATTAAATTTTTTATCTCTGGTTGTTAAAATAAAATGTGCTGTATATACAAAAATGTATATTGTGACCACAAATGGAGCAAAAATATTAATTTAAAGCATGATTTTTAAGCAAAATTTCAGTTCCGGTAAAGGTATAAACCTTTGGAAGGAACCGCGACCGGAAAATGATTTTCGCGAGACCTGGTTTTAACTATCCTACTTATAATTGCGAAGCAATCTGTTGATCTGAAATCAGTAAAAGTCTAGTGTCTCTCGGATGTTTTTCGAAATTCGATTGTGTAATCGTATTGCTGCAATTGATGCGACCACCTGGGCAGTCGATTGGCAGCGAGACCCGGTGTCGCTTTGGCTGGATTGAACAGAGAAACCAATGGCTTGTGATCGGTGACTAGGACGAATTTGTTGCCATACAAGAAATTGGTAGAATTTCTGTAGACCGAAGACGATCGATAGCGCTTCCCTTTGAATTTGGCTATATCGACGCTGTGTGTCGGTTAACGTTTTCGAAAGGTAAGCAACTGGACGCGCGCTATCGTCCTTGTAGTGGTGAAAGAGGACTGCTCCGATTCCTACTTCCGAGGCGTAACAAGATATTCCGATCGGCACGGAAGGACTGTATTGAGCAAGCACTGTATCCGTACATAACAAGTCTTTCAGTTGTTGAAAACTTGTTTGTTCCTCGGCACACGACTTCCATGAGACGTCACTTTTAGTCAATCGAATGAGTGCTGCAATGACTGATGACAAGTTGGGAACGAAGTTTCCGTTAAAATTGTATTGCACCCAAGAAGGATCGAAGACTGGGAACATCGTGAGGTGGAGGCATATCACGAACAGCATCGATTTTGGGACCCTTTGAGACTCCGTCGTTGGACATCGTATGACCCAAATAATCTACCTTGGGTTGAGCGAATGAGCATTTTTCCAGCCTGCAGCGTAGACCTTTGTCTTTGAGCCGTTGGAGTAGCGCTTTGAGATAGCGGAGATGATCCGCGGCATTGATTCCACTGACCAGGATGTCGTCCAGGTACACAGCTACTCTCTTGAGATCATTTAACTGTTCCATTATCACTTGGAATTACTCTGGTGCGGAGTTGATTCCAAACGGAAGTCGCAGTTGAAGAACAACTCCACGGTGAGTACTGAGGGCGAGTTTGCGCTGGCTTTCAGGTGAGAGAGGAATTTGATTATAGGCGTCGGCTAGGTCGATTTTGGTAACCCGTAGCCAACTCCCAACTTCCGCATTAAATCCTCTGGCAATGGAGTAGGTTGTCGGTGCGATTCCAATTGTGGATTGACAGTAACTGAGTAGTCACCACAGACTCTGAGCTTCGATTTGGCCTGTCCCGGGAGTAGAGGTTTGCGAATCGGCGCCACTGGAGTCCCATAATTGTTGAATTGAACAGGCTTCCACACCCCTCTCGCGATTCCAGCATCGTAGGATTGAGGGAGGTCGGTCTGTAGAGCAAAAGGAACCGGACGCGGCTTGCAGAATATTGGAACTGGATCTGCTTTGAACTGCACCTTGAGTTCGAAGTCCTTCAGACATCCCAGTTCCGGTTTGAAGTTGACTACAAAGATCTTTGTATTGTCGTTGAAGCGCGGTGTTCACATCTTGGTTGGATTGAATTGATTGTACGTCAACAGTGGCGGTAGACTGCGGACGGTAGGACTGAGCCATTTTGTTGAGGTCGATATCGAGAAGAATAATGGCATCCCGACCCAGTAGGTTCAGCTTGGGGGTTTGAACCACATTGAACTTGATAGGCTTTTCGATGCCTGCAGGCAATCTTGTCGTTGCAGTGAATGAACCCGTCACTGGAAGAGGGTTTCCTGTTACACTGTCGTAGCGACCACTGATTGAACTCGAAAGCGCCTTGCCGAGGGTGGACCAGGCTTCTTCGCTGCAGAAATTGTCGGGCGAACCTGTGTCCACTTCAAACTCGATCCGTTTTCTTTCGATGATCACAGCTTAATGAAATTGAGGATCGGTTGGACGGACCTGTTTGGCGCGCGTAGTTCCCACACGGTGGATTGTGTTAACGGGAGGATGTCCTCGTTGTTTTGAAAGACAGACAGCTTGGATGTGTCCCTTTTTACGGCAATGATTGCATTAGGTTTCTCTATGACGGCAGTCTTTGCCAGTGTGATCCGTTTTGCCGCATCGACCACACGTCCCCTTCGGAAATCGAAACGATCCTTTGATTTCTCCGGTAGATGATGACTGCTTGGACTTGTTGTCCTTCGAAGGCTTTGATCGATTGCGTTGATTGTTCTTTGAACCTGGAGAAATAGCATGGACCGTCCTCGACAAATCGCCATAAACTGTTTCCTTCGCCACTTTGGCTGCATCCTCGGTTTCGAGTGCGACTGTGATTGCCCGTGCAAACGTCATCTCGTCGTCCTTGACTTTGAACAACGCCCTGAGAACCGCCTCATTGTTGATTGAACATATGAACCGGGTGCGGAGTGCCTCGTCCAGCGGATCCGTGATTCCTAGAAGTCGCACGTGACAGCATCGGCTCGAATCCGGGAAGCCAGCTGTTGAACCGTTTCACCAGGCTTGCGCGTCATCGTCGCCAGAACTTGAATCGTTCACGAACCGTATATAGCTTGGGGTCGAATTGATTGTTCATGTAGGCTTCGATCTGTTCAATATCAAACTGATTCACGTCCTTCGGAGGTGTTTCCTGCTATGCGATGTTCGTAAGCAGCTTGTACGTCACGGCGGATTGATTCGTCAGAAATATTTAGGCTTGTCGCGCTTTCGGTACCGAATGGGCCTCGGCAAATGTGAGGAACCGCGCCCAATAGTCGTGCCAGAGCTCGGTCGTTGGATCGAACCCGTTGAATGACGGCACAATTGCTCTCGAACCCGCGAACTCGGATTTTGACAGTGCGGAGAGCAGGACTTGATTTTGTTCTCGTAGGATCGCCATCTGTGCTTCGTCTTGTTTTTGAAGCACCTTGATCAGCTCTGCAGTTTCGGACATCTTGGGTTGAACCACCGTTGTTGTCGTTGAATTGCACTACCGACGGACCTATGCAATTCGATTGACCCGCTTGATTCGAACGGTTGACCCGATTGTATCGATCGATCGACCGACAGCAGGGTTGAAATGATTGGCATCCGAACTGATTGAGGGATTGCATCTATTGGCACACCAAACGATCGAATCGCTTAGCCCGCTCGTTGAATTGCACCGGCGGACCCGACGGACAATTGACCGGATTGATCCACCGAATTGTATCGAAGCATGGCTCGTCTGGGAAGATCGACAACCGACAACTCGATTAAGATTCGCACCCACCAATTGAACTGGCCGCCCCGATTGGATTGACCCACGCAATTCGCAATCGAACAGTTGAACGCCGCTAACCTCGGTAGAAAACCAATCTAATTGGATCTGGAGCTAGAATCCAATTAAAATTAGAGCCAATCCGGCAACTGCAGTCAAAATAAACGACCAGCGCGGGGGCGAATAAAACTCGATGAGCAAAACAAACGAGCAGGCAAATCAATTGAGCTGAAGGAAAACAGAAAGCTATGTCGAAAATAGATCACCAGTTGCTGCGTTCCAGTATAAAGGAACAAACCAAGTAAAACACAAGTCGAGTATCAGGCGGAGCGAAGTGAAGTGCGATGACGCTTTATTGAATAAAACAAAACCAAAATCCAAGATGAACAAAATGAGGAAAACAGGCCCTATATATACTGATGTATTGCATCAGCCTGTTCCTATTGCATCAGAGCGTGGTAGTGACGTCATCGGCACACACTGGGTTGGCTACGTCACAATGTAACTGTTGCGTTATGTTTTTCATTGCATCAGATTTTGACGTACATTGTCTTCAGTCTTCATTGTTACTCGTAGCACTGCCAACACATATGGTGCTATTGCCATTATTTACGCTGCAAGTTTGGCTCAAAATGAGTTTCTACATGTGTCCACGAGAGCCAAAATACACTAAAATAATCATATCACACCACCAATTCGGGTTCCAGCAGCAATTGAGTCTGTGTATAGTTAGTTATCGTCTGTTGCAGTTGTGGCTTCACACATACCATACTTGGCTCATAATGGGTTTCTAAATGGGCCCATGTGACCCAAAATACACAAAAACTGCAATATTTCCGCAGCCTCTCAAGTGATATGGGTTATACTGGATTTTATTAATTTTACCTTTTGCAGGGTTGGATAAAAATAGTTTTTAAATGTCACCTGAGACCCTAAATACGCATGAGTGGATATAATTTACATATTCAAAACCCAAAATTCCCCGTGACGAAAAGAAAAGCCATTAGTATTGGCAGCGACATACATATAGGTATTTATATAATATTACATAATATATCAGAGTATAATAATCAGAATTACGGTTCAGTTGCGACGAAAATTGCGTTCCATCAAAGGCACAAACTATATCGAACCCGGAATTCCAGTTTAAAATTTTTGTTTAACGTTTTCCACGTGTTTTGCTCCGGTCGTGGTCCAAGCATACATTTTTATAGTGGTCAATTTGCTTGCACAACCATATAAAATAGAATTCTACCCGCAAATAACCCTGCTGAATGTAAGTATAATAAACGCTTTCAGCGGCATTTTTCATCACAAGGCTGTAGGAATTGCTAAATTTCAGCTTAATTTTAAAAAAACAATGCTAAGCTGAATGCTTGTAGCAATTGTTTTATATATCCATTAAGACAAACTCGAGTATTTCGACCCCTGAAGGTCATATACGGAGTGGTGCCCTCCCGAGGGTGCTCTGACTCCCTATAACTCTTTACCTCCCGAGGGTGCTCTAACCCCCGTAACTCCTTATTTCCCGAGGGTGCTAAGACCCACCATAACTCTTTGCCGGAACCTCGGAGACGAAAATTACGACTCAACGAATCAAATTACCTTACATGAGACCAACTTCATTTTTCTATTTTTGGTCCCCTGAAGCTCATATAGGAAGTGGTGCCCTTCCGAGGGCGTCCTGACCCATAACTCCTTACCGGAACATTGGAAACCAAAATTAGCCACTCCAATCCACTCAGCGGCCAAATTACCTTAACTGAGACTAACTTCATTTTTCGATTTTGGACTCCTGAAGGTCATATTATATGGGTGCTCTCCAATGGCTGCCCTGACACCCTCATAACTCCTTACGGGCACCTCAAAGTAGAAAATTAACTACACAAATCGATTCAGCAGGTTAGATTACCTTATATAAGACCAATTTCATTTTTTTTTCTATTTTTAGCCCCTCGACGCTCATAGAGGGAGTGGCGCTCTCTACAGGGTGCCATGACCCTCATAACTGCTTACCGGAACCTCGAAGATGAAAATTAACCGCTCCAATCGCCTCGGCTAGTTGAATTACACTAAATGACACTAAATTCATTTTTCGATTTTTGAACAACCCATAAGTTTTTTACCAGAACCTCGGGGCACAAATCTAACCATTCTAATTGATTCATTAGTTCAAATTATCCCAAGATAATACATTTTGTACCCAGTAACCCTAAGGAAGGTACAAATTTTCAACTATTTTCCTATTATACTGACAGTGTGACATCGGAGGAGGATGAGCAGGCGCAGCAGCAGAATACAATCGCCATTACCTCATTTCAGGAAGAGGGTCTGGCCATCAAAAGATGTGCCATGATAATAGATGTATTTATAAAAAGATAGGTATTTTTAGTGATAATAGTGCAACAGCGCTAGCTCTCGGAAAAAGACATGTTAACTCTCTATGCACTCTACGGATTGTAAAGTGGCAAAACAGGACAGGGCATAATAATAGGGTTATTCTGGGTTTGATTAAAGGCTACTCCAGCGCAGAAGGCAACGAAATAGCTGGGCTCTCCATACGCTGAAAATTTTGCCAGGCTTCAGAACGGAATTTTAGTACAAATTTTGATCAATTTTTTGTACCTTTTACCAATTGGATACATAAATATTTTCCAAGAGGCGATGAACCAGGGGGAGCCCAAAATTTTGCTAGGGGACATAAACCGGGGGCACCTGTTCTGAACCAGGGGGCAAGAGCGTAGCCAGGGGGGGGTTGCGGGGATCGCGACCCCCCCCCCTTTTGGCTCAACCCCAAACAAATTTTTTGAACGATTCCTGTTGAAAATCATGTCGGAAATTGTCCTAAAACTATCCGCTCTCGCACTAGAAAACAATTACTTCCAACCGTATTTTTGACCAAACTTCACATTTTTGTATTAAAATTCGCTATTTTGGCAACAGTTACATTTTTTACTTGTTTATGGCGTACTTAATATGCCAATTCTGGACCCCGCTTTCACATTTCTGAGCGCGACCCCCCAGGACCTCCCCCTTTTAGGTACCCACTGTGGGCCGCGACCCCCCCCTTTCAAAATTCCTGGCTACGCCCTTGCCAGGGGGCACCGAAAAATGACAGGCCCCCACCCCAATTTGGAGAGCCCAGAATAACAGATGACTTATATAGCCCAAAACGGGTCTAATACCAAGATATTAGGAAAGGAACCTTATGATCCTATTACTGTTTCTGTACTTAAAACGTAGATGGAGGAAAGGCGTTTTACAAAACATAAATGCAGGTGGACTCACAGCACTGGTTGTAGATACAGAAGGATTTTATTTGACAAACCTGACAAACTTAAAGGATCGTATGAGAATTCCAATACTGTTTTTGACAGGAAACGGGATTTTTAATTCCCAGATTAGGATTGATAGAAATATAATAGGATAATTTACGTACCTATTGTGGAACTGAATAAGAGACTGCAATGCATTTGATAATGGACTGACGGCTTTAAAGGATTGACGAAAGGCATTCTTTGGGACAGAGACATTAAAATTGCAGACAATTTGAGCTAGTCCAGAATCATTGGATTTGCGAAAAGCACTGTATAATATAATTTAACTTAGATTCGGGCTTAGGGGTGCTGAAAAGGACCTCTGTGGCCTAATCAGGCTTCCAAACCCCATCTGCTCACTTCTCTATCTGTGTATTATATATGTATATTATATATATTATTTACATATATGAGTCGTTTTATATTTATGTCTGCGTCAATATTACTGCATTCTACGACTGAGATGGGCAAACATACCAAAATTCGCTGAAATTGCACCTTATGTTGGTCAGAGATAAAAATTGCTCGGGGTCACAATCAAAAATTAACAGGGCAAAACTGTCACGGGGGTGGCGGAGCAGAGGAGGAGGTCGCCATGACAGGCACCGGGTGGACGTGATAGATCAGCCCCGCTCTTCCCGCTACTCAGTAGTTTTCTTTTAGATCCGGAGTAACCAATAATTTCATGTTTCACACAAAATAACATGTAACAAACGTATCTCTCCAGTACCCCAAGGCGATGGTAAACATAGCAAAACTGTCTGGGCTACGCTCCAGGCACCGCGTGCATATTTAGTATGACGCAGTTGAAGGGCAGACGAATTGCAAATCAAACAATCGCCATCCCGATCGATAAACAAGGCAAAATTTCAGCTTCTCAGGTTCTTCAACGTCCCAGCGAAGCAATACTTTATATAACCGCAATATCTACATTTTTATCCATGGTACCATTATTTCTTCCTTTATTTTACTATACCCGCCTACTCTTTGCTCATAGGCTGCCCCCCCCCGGGGGCAATAGGGGCCGGTTCCCCCCCCAGGGGGGGGGTTTCGTTTTCGCAGATGCATTCGAGCCGTCGTGCGTTTCTGCAGCCTTCGGTCGGCTTCCATGCCTTTTTATATTATAAGTACATGTTTTTAGGTTCAAGGTCTTCCGCCTTGCCTAGAAACATGTACTGTATATATCCGTCTATTTTCAGTTTACGGGCATATATATATAGAGTAGTAGTTATTGAATTAATAATTTCGATTATAATGTCTAAGCGTAGTGAGGAAACTAAGCTGGCTAAATATTTCTGCCAACCGGTGACGTTTGTTGCACAATTTCTGATCAAGGGCGGGCTAACTGGAACCCTGTGCTCTTCGTCGGAGCTGAAAGCACAAGTACGTTTTCAAACACTGCGTCACGATTACTGCGGGGGTCAATCACAAACGGTGAACGCTGGGAGAGTCAGAGTTGTTGTTGTTCTTGTTGGTCAACAAAATTGCTGTTTTGGTGGTCGTTGGCAATGCGTCGTATTGTAAAAGTATCGGCTGCCGCTGAGCACCGCAGTGTTGATGTGTTCTCGCGTTGGCCTTCTCGATATTCAATTTGTCGGTTGCGACGTGACGGTCAATCAGTATGGTCATTATATGGATCTGCGAGCTTCGAAGAATACGTGGAAGTTGGCACGTGTATTCAGCGTACGCCGTCGATATTTCGCTGGGCTTGCTGATAGTTCTACGGAATAAAACTGTTAAATCTGCACATGAGAGAGCGCTGGTCGACTGAGAAATCAACGCGGGAGGAGGTCAGAGAAACGCAATGAAAGTTGCGGCCATGTGTCGAGGAGCGCTGTGGGTCGGGAGGTGTTGTGATGCGAGGAGAGCGATGCGATCTCGAAAAGGCGCTTATTCGATATGGTCGGCAGTGTTAGAAGGCTTCGAGAGTGTGTCGAGTCCCTCCAGCCGCCCTGAAGCGGCGCGCGGGGTTGTCGTCCATCTTTACCCAAAAGCCGGCCGAAGGGCCGGCGCGGGGGGGGGGCGGGGGGGGTCCGGGGTGTGTTGTTTGGTCTTCGTAGTTTTCGTCAATGTGGGCACTTGCGGGCGTACTCACGGCCGGCCTTCGCCCGGCGCGGGGCGCGGGTGCGGCGTGGTGCTGCGCTGCGTTGTAGCAGGTAAGTATTTTGATAATATATAGTTTTCGGGGGGCGGGGGGGGGGGGGGGGGGGGGGGGGGGGGGCGCCCCCCCCCCCCCGCCCACAGATTTATGACACCAGGTTCAATTTTCGCGCCCATTTTAAAATACATAATAGTTCCGATCCCGGAAAATTTCGGGTTCCTCCGGTTATATTCTCTTGTGTATATGACGGAACAAACTAACCAAGCAAAGCCGACAGAGCATCCAGTATTGTGAACTAATACCTGAAAATATGTTTGGCATATGTTCTCACTAATGGCAAAACATTCGCGAATAACCTTACAAGACGAACCTTGCCTATTGAAAAAACTTACATCTTCTACAACACCAGTTGTACGATCTTTCCAGCAAAAGTGCATTAAGGTGTCATCCGACTGATGCATGTAAACGATACCTTTGCGATTGTCAGGAGTAACAAGATTGCTCGAAGTGTTCAAGCTCAATTTACCAGCTCGAAATTCTATCAAATTTGAGCTTGTAGCGGCAGGACGAGCAGGACCAAACAAAGCCATATTTGGTGCCGTTGGATGTATATTTTAATATTCAGTAAAACATTAAAAACGTAACATAGATATTATGTGACAACGCATATTAGGAAGCTATAGATTGTGGTATTTCATAAGTGTTTGTCAAAAGGAATACACGTGTCAATATGTTATGATACGTGTTTTCCTCGAATTTATAGAGACCATGGCACCAAACGGGTGAGAGATCTCAGGATATACAGTACCACACCGAAAAAACGGTGTGTTGCCTATAGATGCATTCAAGTGAAACATCATTTTCATCAACACCGAAAACCTTTATAACTAGAATCTTGGCGACATGCCAAGTGTATGAATTCGAAGAAATGAGAAACGTAACATTAATATACAGTGGAACAACTCATTAAAATATATTCCTGTTACAAAACAAAGATGTAACTTAACAATAAATATTTATTAATCTGCTGTTCAATAAGGCATAGATGCAGCAAAACTCATAGTCAGATATCTAATACGTAAACTAAGAGGGTTAACTCTACCTCAGAACTGCTTGCGAATCGCGAATCGTGAACAACTTATGTATTTAATCTATGTATATATAAGAATCTTAACAAAAGTACAACAGCACAGAAAACATAAGCAGAATTTGCTACAGACAGCATGACACTCGCTCCTTTCGTACCACTCGCATTGTCTCACCCATTGATATACCTACCTCTACACGAAGAGATACGTTTAAATAAAATGAAGATTTGAAATCAACACCCATGAAAACCCATATGAACTTATTTTGAGCCACAAATTATTAATATGTCGTTAGAAGTGGTAATGTCACAGATGACTATATATGTCGTCGGGCCCAACTTTTATCTCAAATACCAATTGACCCAGGGTTCCTACATCAAATCTGTTGAAACCTCACAGGTAGCCCCGCAGTAGCTCTATCCACACACCAAATTTCGTTCGAATGGCTTGCGTGGTTACACAGTTGCACCTCGACAAAGCTTGACCAAAATTTTGGAAATTTGACCATTTGGTAAAGTCCTCCATGCCCCATAGTGACCCGACAAATTTATATTTATAATTTATATAACCATTATAAACAATTTATATAACCATAAATAAAGCTTCCTAGGAAACATATTTCGATATCAAAATGATTCAAATTGGCTCAAGGGTTGCCCAGTTATGAGCCAAAATTACCCAAAAAATGGCCATTTTAGCCATGTACCCCACTTTGACCCCTGTGGAGGGACCTTGGTGTGTCGAATCGTAATAAAACCACCAAAAGGCACATCTAGAGTATTGTAGCTTTCATATGAGCCCTCACACGTCTATATCGGTTTACGTTGAGATAACGAAGTTTGGTTTACAGAGAACAAAATTAAAGGACGCCCATCTTTTTCAACATAGTGCGGTCTAATGAGAATTCTACGATTCCGAAGCTAGCGCTTCTCCATGTCCGAATTCAACAATAGTTTTACCGACTAGTTAATTGCGATTCTTTTTCTTTTTATATTTGAATAGATACAACGCGGACTACATAAGGTTACACTGATACTGTGCAATACAATCAGTATAAATTGTTACTGCAAAAATCGTGTTACGATTTTGAGAAGGCCAATAATTATACAGGATCCCGTATTCGGGGTAGATAACGCGCACTGAACAACAGTGAACGCTGGCTGATTTGTGTATACATTATCATTGAATCTATTACTTGATTTGGCTGTCCATCGGACTAACGAAAACATTGATAAATATTGGTTTGATTTGAAGCTATTGTGCTTAAGTGTTGGTCAAGGCCTTCGGCTTACTCGTTACGCGAGTTACAATTTTTATTCGTCGGCGCACTTAGATTTCGCACTTCGCAATCTGTTCTGTAATTAAAGCTAACATCAGTATATACCTTCTATAAATGATCGTACCAATGATACCATTCATTGTCAGATGACATGATGTATAGAGCGGTAAGCAAGCCAAAAATTCTTTAGCTTTTCGCGTTTGATGAATTGCTTTGTAGCTTATTCGTCTTGTATGTGATGATTTTCGATAAGTATCGCGATCTTCTCGAACAAGGGCTGAAGCTTTAACTTCTCTTTAATTCAATACCTATGTTTATGTTTATTTCATTAGTCACGTAAGCATGCAATTGGGCAGGGACTTGGGGCGGGGCGCAGTATTTATTGACCCTGAGTTCGGTAAGGCGGCAGTAAAATCCGACCTTCCCGAACGAGCTCCATGTTAGGTAATCATTTTTTCATTCGGACCCGACGATGGAAACTTAAAGACACAAGCAATTGAAAAGTGGTTGTATGAAAAGTTGGGTAATGGCAGAATTCGATTTCACGACCTCTCGTCTTAGGATTCGCAAGCAAGCCCTCTCCCTACTGATCCATCCATGACATAACTGACGCAGACATGAAGATACTTTATCCGGAAGTAACATTGTTATATATTTTTCATTTCGGCCTAGAGGTAGATGTTTATATATTATGGAAATAGGGCTCACTGTTGACAAAAATAGGGTACTCTCTTTAACTTCGCCATTCCGGAAGCACGTTAGCACATAGTGAATCTCGTTTAGGCCCACCGGGTGGGACTTGAAGATAAAGGGATTTCAAAAACGGCCGACTGAAAAGTAAGTAGGGGTGGGATTCACCAAGACCCCTCGCTATTGGATCGGCACGAAGATGCTCAACAAACTGAACTGTCCCTGTCCGACTTCGCAGCAGTTATTAAGCCGCTACATTCGACATCACACCGTCTTCCATTAACGCCTACTACTGGCATTGTAGTTATATAACTAACTAAGTTATTTCGTATTTATGTATATAAGTAATATATTTTATATCGTTACCGGATTAGCGATATGCAACAATTAAGCTGTTAGCCGTTTCACCAGACATCTGGGAGGAGGAGTAATGGGCACAGCTGTGATTCTGGATTCAACAAGGCGGCAGCAAAATCCGAACTTCCCGTACGATATCCATGTTATATATATTTTCAATTATTCATTTAGACCTAGCGGTAGCAGCTTGAAGAAGAAAGGATTTAAAAAACAGCTGCCGAGCGACAAGTCGGGTAGGGGTGGGATTCGAGCCCACGACATCCCGCTCTTGTATCTGCAAGCAGGGGACGGGATTAAAGTATTAAAAGGGGACAGGATTCATAATCTACGATTGCGTGGTCCGAGGTGTGGCCAGTAGAATGCCGGTGGGACGATCTGTGCGGCGCGCGTCTTGGCTTTTAGTGATCAGTACTCGTACCCTATATTTTGCGATGTGGCGTGATCCTTTATTGTTTCCTAGTTTGCACTGAATTGTGTTTGGTTTGCACCGATTGTTATTCATTGTTATTGCGCATGCTCGGTAGTTGTTGCTCTTGTCTTTTCGATTCAGGTACGCTTGAGTCAAGTTCTTGGATTGTATCTTCCAGTTCTCTGTTGTACTCCGCTCTGTCGCTGTTTTTTTTATACTTTTCCGATTGGTGAAGATCCTCCGTTTTCGACGTTCTTTGCTTTTGTAATCGATTCGGTTGTTGCGCTAGGTGGTGTTTTCTGAAGTGGCATTTAATATTTTAATATTTAAACAGGCTTGCGTAAAACGTCCCGATTATATGGTCTATTAATTCCTGCTGCGATATAAATAATGTCTATTTTGGCTTCTGCCTTACTTCCGGCTTTAGGTCGAATTTTGGTTTTCGAAAACCAGACCACTTTTATTATTATTGTTTATCACTTTTACACGACATCGTGGTCTGCATGTTATATTATCTGGAATGATGGGGGTAGGGTTGGAGGATTATTTTTATAACGGCTATCGGAATTTAAATGGGGAAGGGATTCGTCATCGAAAAAGTGCGGTTCGAGGTGTGGCCAGTAGAATGCTGGTGGGGAATGAAGTGGTGTGTATTCTTGTGCGTGTGCCTGCTTCTTTCTAAGCAATGTTATTCTCTTGAGCGCTGCGGCGGAACCCGCTCGACTCACGCTGGTTTCAGCTAGTTAACCACCAAAGCCGCAAGCAAAAATGTTTATTTAAAGTGATTAGAAGACAGATAAGGCACAATTCTTTAGTACCAAAAGACTTAGCTCACACCACTGATATCACCGATAAGTCTCATTCTATTTCTGACTAAGGCACTGTATACCCAAGGCTTAGTTCTTTAAGCCTGAACACCTGGGTTTTATTTGGGAAATAATATTACTATAATTTATTTGGCCCTCCTTGGGTTGGGGGAAAATCAGGGAAGGGGCCCACCATCTTTTCAGGTATAGCCCCCATAGTGTCTGGACCCCCAATCATCTCTAACCCCCAAAACCTATCTCTTCGTGATCAGGGTCACCCCTTTTCAGGTATAACCTCCGATATGCTAATTCAACATTCTTTTATTTTCGGATTTTTGGGGGATATGGAGGCTTTTCTTTCAATTTTTTCCTAAAGCTTCGCTTTAATATTCTTCCCTTCTAGCCCCCCGGGGGCTAATTTTTCCCGCTCTTTCCAATGGAGAAGGTTTCAGGGCTCTATCTCTTAAGGGGGCTTCAGCAAGGGGCCCTAAATTCAGGGGTTGGAATTTTTAAATGTGGATTTTGGGTTTTTTTATATTTTTGACCATAACTTTTTATTGGATGGACCGATTTGGCTCAAGTTTGGATATGTAATAGAAGATCCCATGCGCTATCGAACGGTGTATGGTACGAATCCGTAGGTAGTCAGGGTAACGACATATGGAGCCCGATATGGCAATGCAAGCGAAAGCTGATATTTTTAAATGAAATTCTTATGCGTTCAAATGGATGGATTTTTGGGATTGGTCATATCGTGATTAGGTTTAGTGGGAGAATAGCTTAGTACGGGGGTCCGGGGGGCGGAACCCCTGGCTTAGACTGTCTAAGGCTTAGGCTTTTTCAGCCATAACTAGCTAAAGAGTGAAAATATCATGATAAATAAGGCACGCTTGAATTTGTCTCGTCATTCTGCGTGTATCTATGCTACTTATGTCTATTTTGCTCATAATAATTTTTTCTCGATTTTTCAACGTACCGGGTCCCCCTTAGTACTGAGGGCAAATTTGAAAAAATTCAAAGTTGTTGGAATATGGTCAAATTTGGTACCGTTGAACTCGGCTCGTCGAGCTGAGTCGAATGGTACCAAAATCATCGCTGTACGACGATTCTCTGATTCCCCCCCAACCCAAGCAGTGCCAATTATTTAATACTGATATTAATGTACATGTATGATATAATCTAGTTACGTAGCAGCCCTTCACTTTACACCGCACCAGATCCTTCTTTGGAACTCCAATCCAATAAATAAAAGCAGAAATATACAAACTCGTTGAGAATAACCCTATAGCCTTACGTAAGAACGCAGTTCTTCGCGTGGAAATTAGTAAGAAAAACAAAAACCATAATAGAAAAGATAAACGTCGAGAGAGCATTCGTTGCGCACCAAAATCGGTGAAAACAAATTAAGATTGACATTAGAAGTAAAACAAAACTTAATACTATATTAGCTAATAATAGGATTTAAGCGAAAATATGCAAATTAGCTAATAATTATAATAATTATTATTTATAAATATTAATAAATTTCCGGGTTTGGAAGTTTGGTAGGATGGTGGTTATATAGTGATAAAAATTATGAAAAAGTTTAATTTTTAGTTTTAGGGTGCGGTTTTCAGTTATTTTGGGGGTTGGGTAGGTTTGCGCCCGAGACCTCCTTTTGTAGCCTGGGAAACCCCCAACTACATTTGACAAAGATAAATGAGTAGTAAAAATTGCACCAGGCTGACGGATTAGCTAAATAGTTATATTTATACAAAAAGAAATATTATTGGCAGCTGCTTTATGGGCCCTACAATTCATAAGGCAGGGTTCATGAACTCATTAGGTTTCAAAACAGCAGTAACATGATTTTGCTTAATAAATTATAATTATAATAATTATTATTTATAAATATTAATAAATTTCCGGGTTTGGAAGTTTGGTAGGATGGTGGTTATATAGTGATAAAAATTATGAAAAAGTTTAATTTTTAGTTTTAGGGTGCGGTTTTCAGTTATTTTGGGGGTTGGGTAGGTTTGCGCCCGAGACCTCCTTTTGTAGCCTGGGAAACCCCCAACTACATTTGACAAAGATAAATGAGTAGTAAAAATTGCACCAGGCTGACGGATTAGCTAAATAGTTATATTTATACAAAAAGAAATATTATTGGCAGCTGCTTTATGGGCCCTACAATTCATAAGGCAGGGTTCATGAACTCATTAGGTTTCAAAACAGCAGTAACATGATTTTGCTTAATTCTCTGTTAGCATCAAAGCGAAGATAGTTTTCAAATTCTGGTTTTTCTTGATTTTGCTTGATGCCATATATACGTCAGGCGTATAAGTTGTTTATGTTGTATCTTTAGGTGGACATTGTTAAGAAATAGCTACGGGCTTAAAGATATAAATCATCCAATTCATAAATCTGGAGTAACCAATCTATTAGATTTCCTGCCAGCAGTGTGGACATTATTGTGATCATGCTTACTTCTTTCTGCGTTAACTGCTTTGTCAGTATCTAGAGAAGAACATTTGCTAAACGTAGTTTCTATTTGACTTTGCATGATGCACAGGGGCAACGGAAACTTTGTTAATTCCGAGTTGGAACATTGTAAAACTTCTTGCCTATATTACGATTTTGTTTTTTATTTGGGTCGCTATTTCTACTTCTGCTGTAATTCCGATACCAATGTAACGGTCCGTACCTATCTAGTTTTTACTCCAAAAGGGCCTTAACTTGAACCTCAAGCTGCAATTTACTAAGGCTACCCTGCATGATTGGGTTGTTGCATAAACGTTTGTTGTTTACAATTTGTGCCATGCAGTTAGTATATTTTATGTGTAAGGGTCGTCGGTTGTACATGTTGTATGCAAAGGTTTAAGCATGAGTATCTATATTAGAAGTGTGAACCCATATTACTATGTTTATGAATTCAGTGTGTATCGAAACGATGTATATAAGTGCAACATCGTGTGTGTATTATGTTTAGAAAAACCTTCTTTGTGCTGGAATATATGTGCAATTGTAAGTTGGAAATTTTGGATAGTTTGCAAGAGCATTACTTCCCTAAATTTTGAGAGAGTTTTCATGGCAGTAACAGAATTGACAGAGTTTTATGTGAGTGTAGGACATAAGTTGGAAATATATCTAATTTGAATGTATGGGTTGGGCGCCTTAAGCATTAGGCCTACATTAGCGGATGTCTATTTGTATCTGCACGATTTTCGGATAGTCTTAAAATTTGTGTATACTTAAGCATTCGGGGTAATTAGGAAAACTTACCCTCTAGCTACAAAAATTAATTAAATGAAGAGAGAAAGAAGGAATTTTACGGGGGTGGAACTAGAGTAAAACTTGAAAAACTTACTATGTAATTGCGATCGCTTAGAGAAATCAACAAGGAGATAGTTGGAAGTAACACCTAAAACGGGTCATTTAAGCAGTTGCACAGTTAGCTCATGGCCTCAATCGGCCTCAGAAGCTGCTCAATAAAGGTGAGTAGTGTTCAGGCGTTTATGTGTTTATTGTGAGTAGAGTTTTTAATTCTTATATTGTATTGAAAGAAATAAGCGATATTTGTTATGACTTTGGCCTAGTAATAAGCAAATATTGCAGCGTTAAAAATCACATAGAGGTATTTTGTGTGAAAATTGTCCTAGTTTTGTGTAATCTACGGTGGTACTAAACACAACTAAAGACCACGTAGGCTACACCACTTCGCGATCATAAAACGTATGTGCTCATAAGAGGGTAGAAGAATTACCCCCTTGATGTTTCGAACCCACTTCAGGATGGAAGTCCGAACCTCATCTAAGGGGCCATCTTCCCCTCCCAACTCTGCCACCCGGCGCCGTAAATACTCACCAAAATGGCCAACAATTGGGAAAAATTAGACAAAATAGGCCAGCAATTGGCAAACGCTAGGGTACAATTTGGCAAAAACTGCGCAATATGACCGAAAGAAAGGAAAGTTATTAACTTTAAAAAATTTAGACATTTTTAGGATTCCGCCGACATTAGCCTCCCTCATATGATGGTGCGTTGATTCATTCTAGGATTGAATTTTGTGTATAGCAATATATACGTCATGAAGTCTACGGTGGGTTGTTCGAATTATGTACAAGTACAAAGTGCTATGAATGTACCGGAAGCGATAAAAGTAAAAATCCGACGGTTTTTAACCACCCTGACAAAAGGTATACGATTTTATATGCATGAAAGCGCTTGCAAACCTATTTCATAAATAAAAGAAATCAATATAATATATACTACATGTTTTATATTTACTGTAGAAATGAATATAAATATTCCAATGCAAAGTAAGAAATTATTGGCATTTGATGCATCTTTAACAATAAGAGAAGTTGAAAAGTCGCCGAGGACTTTTGTAACTGTGGACTCGTTACGTTTCATGAAGGCATTATTTGTTCACGGTACGCCCATTTTGGTGTGAATGCGGTACTCTAATGGCCAGTGCATCGGCAAAGCTTCAAATTCCCAGTGTCCAGTTCATTACAATGAACCGCCTTGATAGTGTAGCGACAGTTGATACTACTGCACCGGTTGACCAATTGATGCATATTGTCTTGTCAGTTTTTTCTATTTGTAGATGGTATCAAGGCAATTGCAACAATTTGTAGATATTGTACTGCCAATTATTAGTTATTGTCATGTTGTACTAATTTGTAAAATGTGCTGTGTCAGTTGAACCAGTTTGTAAATATTGCTGCGACTGTACTCGCTACTAGCGAGTTACTATCGTACCAACGTCAGCAACTTGATGGCATTGATGATTACAGCATGTTGTGCCGCACTGATATACGACTAATTTGTCAATGTTACAGATTTACTAGATGCCAAGCTTGGAATATCGGGATAACACGAATTTTACTTATGACTATGCCTTAATTCTTTTAGTAGGAATGTTTAAAATCTGACATCACTCTGTGCGGGGGGTCACAAAAATGGGGATATAAGTTATTGGTAGCAAACAAGGGCTGTACACACGCGAACCTGAGTTTTCTAGATGCTGCTGCTCGGGTCCGTAAGGAGTCTATGTTAGTATAATCGCACGTTCAATCGAAAACAACAGTGCATCAATACGTTACAGGACGCACTGTAATGCTCACTGTTCTCGATTTTGTATCAAAGCTATTATTTAGCAAGTGTAATTCTGTTACTGACGTAATGTAATATATGAATCCAAAATGAGGTATTGTAATCTTCCCTACAACAAAACATAGCAAGCGGGTAGGTTAACATTGGAATCCAGACATTACAGAGAAGAAAAACTTTTTCAATAATGGCTGGTATTTTATTTGGATTAAGCCCAATGGTAAGTGTATCTACCGCAATCAAAGATTCCTTGATGACGCTTAGATTTGTATTACAACGTAGGGCAAGTGGACTTTGAAGTCGAAGTCTAGACGCTCAATTTCAACTTCATGTTTGACGGGATCTCTTTAATACTGGTTATGCAATACTGTATTAATACTTTTTAGTATATATTTGCGCTTACAGAGTGCGATCGAATTCAGTTTCAAAACCAGCTGGTTATGATACAGCCACATACGACCTAAATACTTGCAGACCGCGACGCTGACGAGTTTACGCAAATAGTGTGTCTGCAATTCCATTTCAATGCATCATAGTTGCTGTGATCGGACACTCCTAAGGAATGTGGAGAAAGATTACCCTTCATTCATTCAGAAACACTGTTGCTGAAAACTAGAAAGTTTAGAAAAACCTTTCATTGATGGAGTGTTAGATTGGTGATTAATTGCAAAGGTGTGGTGTGATTTTTTGGACTGGGAATAAGGTTCGTGTCTAAGTAGGTGGCGTTGCACATGTTCGTGACATCACCCCGACGTACCGCGGCCATTAATTCAGCAAATCTCAAAGTTGTTATGCAGTTCAGTGAATGTAAATTCATTGACTTTTTAGCTGTCGGCCTTAGTGTTCCTCAGTATTTGCCTATTACTATTTTTGGTATGCCAAAGGTAAAAGTATGACGCACACGAACCCCACGAATCGTCGCTAATCTTTATGAATTATATTTCTACATTATTTATATAACTTAGTAATCACGTAGCTAGATGTCGTTTTTTGATAAGCTTTATCTTGAATGTAGCGGCTTAATAAATGTAAGGTGTTGACCAAGCTCAAACCCGTCCCAAATCCCCAAAAATTTACCAAAACCTCGGGTTTATCATTTTTCATTTATTATACCACTCCCTCCCTTCTACATCCTTGGGTTTTTGTTTTTGCTTGCTTTCGCGTTTTGTTTACGTGCTAATTTGCATAATTAGCACTTGTTTTTGTTAGTAGCTAACATGTGTTAGCTCTTGTTTGTTCGTTTAGTTCAGTCTTAGTTTAACTGTCGGCGAGTTAGGTGACCTAACTCTTGCTCAGCAACTTCCTGGTTTTTCGATTTTAATCTAATGCCGACTTCGACTTGTTCTTATTAGCTTTTGTGGTGACGCCTACGGCTCGAATAATATTACGAATTGTATTTTTGGTTTACTCTCAACGGTTACCTAGCTAGTGGGACCGTGAGTGTCGGAGCTTTGAATTCTTTGTCTGGCCGTTTCCTCCGTGCTACGCGACGCTCCGACCCCCAGACACTACTATAACACACCAATGTTACAATTTAACTACAATCCGGGCCACCAAATATACTTATCCAGTAAAGTGGGGTGCGCGAGTTCGTGGTCTGGCGTACCAGGAAAGTGGTGATAACTCCAATCGTGCTTTTTGCTATTCGAGTGGGACTTTGATTAAATAACCGCTCTGTGAACTACCGATTAGGTTTATTACGCTCTCTTGCAACGACACCAACAACAGGCACAGTGGCTATAAAGGTTTATTAGTTAATACGACGATGTGCCTTTTCTTTACAGTGCCCACGATACTGCTACGATCAAATTAGTGAACTTTACCCTTCGAAGCTCGTAACTGTCTATGAATCGTTAACTCTAACGCTTGATTTGCGAATGACACTTATCAAAATTTACGTTTCGAAGCAGAGCACTGTGGATTAACACCAATAACACTTCGTCTATGGTATACGAGCAATAAACTTTAATACAACACCGAGTGCATAATAAAAACACCAAGTCTCTCATTCTCAAGTCGATATCACACAACTGATCGCACACTCTTCGCTATTTTACCCATCGTTTTACTTGGCAGATGACGTAAACCAGGCATGGGTATAAATGTAACAGGCCCGTTCCGGCCCGTTACGTGTCTTTTACGTTATTTCAACGCTGAAATTGGTCAAATGTGCCTCAAATCGCACCAGATAGGGTCTACAGGAATAAAGCTTTCAGGTGTCGCAGGGTGCCATGGTTGTCGGTGAATGTATTGCGTATTGTTGTGCGTGCTGCTTTTGCTATATTTATGCCGTTTGCGTAACCATTGCATGATCTATCGTATAGCTGTACACTTTTGCTATTGTATGATTTGTCGTATATTTGTATCTTGGGACAGGCTCATGTGAGCCCAGAGGAACTTCGTTTCGGTTGGCCGTACGAACTTAGAAAGACAAGGAAGATAGGAGAAGTTCACTGGCCAGGACAGAAAACCTGAACGGAACTCGACTACTTTCCCTATTTCGCCAGAGAAATTTCAATCCTGACCGTCCGGGAATAGGAGGCCTTTGACAATCTAAGGGGAAGGGGAAGTGATCTAGAATCAAGACCATCAAGTTTACCTGGTTTGAGCGAACCATAGCTTAATGGTCGCAAGTAAGCTAAACAAATGGGTTACGGTAGTTTCCGATTGTTTGGAATAGCGGTCCTCGGGCCTGTTTATCGGCCCGAACCGTCCAACGGTTTAGATGTACCGGAAAGGCCCCAGTACTTTTCGGTAGAGAATTTTTTAGGGCTCTCGAACGAGCCCAAGATGTCGCAAATCAAGCGTTAGAGTTAACGATTCATAGACAGTTACGAGCTTCTGAAGGGTAAAGTTCACTAATTTGATCGTAGCAGTATCGTGGGCACTGTAAAAGAAAGGCACATCGTCGTATTAACTAATAAACCTTTATAGCCACTGTGCCTGTTGTTGGTGTCGTTGCAAGAGCATAATAAACCTAATCGTAGTTCACAGAGCGGTTATTTAATCGAAGTCCCACTGGATAGCAAAAAGCACGATTGGAGTTATCACCACTTTCCTGGTACGCCAGACCACGACTCGCGCACCCCACTTTATGGATAAGTATATTTGGTGGCCCGGATTGTAGTTAAATTTAACATTGGTGTGTTATAGTAGTGTCTGGGGGCCTGAGCGTCGCGTAGCACGGAGGAAACGGCCAGACAAAGAATTCAAAGCTCCGACATCACGGTCCCACTAGCTAGGTAACCGTTGAGAGTAAACCAAAAATACAATTCGTAATATTATTCGAGCCGTAGGCGTCACCACAAAAGCTAATAAGAACAAGTCGAAGTCGGCATTAGATTAAAATAGAAAACCAGGAAGTTGCTGAGCAAGAGTTAGGTCACCTAACTCGCCGACAGTTTAACTAGAGACTGAACTAAACGAACAAACAAGAGCTAACACATGTCAGCTACTACAAAACAAGTGCTAATTATGCAAATTAGCACGTAAACAAAACGCGAAAGCAAGCAAAAACAAAAACCCAAGGATGTAGAAGGGAGGGGAGGGGTAGAGTAAATGAAAAAAATGATAAACCCGAGGTTTTGGTAGATTTTTGGGGATTTGGGACGGGTTTGAGCTTGGTCAACACCTTACATTTATTAAGCCGCTACATTCAAGATAAACTTTATCAAAAAACGACATCTAGCTACGTGATTACTAAGTTATATAAATAATGTAGAATATAATTCATAAAGATTAGCGACGATTCGTGGGGTTCGTGTGCGTCATACTTTTACCTTTGGCATACCAAAAATAGTAATAGGCAAATACTGAGGAACACTAAGGCCGACAGCTAAAAAGTCAATGAATTTACATTCACTGAACTGCATAAAAACTTTGAGATTTGCTGAATTGATGGCCGCCGGAATGTGGGGTGATGTCATGAACATGTGCAACGCCACCTACTTAGACACGAACCTTATTCCCAGTCCAAAAAATCACACCACACCTTTGCAATTAATCACCAATCTAACACTCCATCAATGAAACGTTTTTCTAAACTTTCTAGTTTTCAGCAACAGTGTTTCTGAATGAATGAAGGGTAATCTTTCTCCACATTCCTTAGGAGTGTCCGATCACAGCAACTATGATGCATTGAAATGGAATTGCAGACACACTATTTGCGTAAACTCGTCAGCGTCGCGGTCTGCAGGTATTTAGGTCGTATGTGGCTGTATCATAACCAGCTGGTTTTGAAACTGAATTCGATCGCACTCTGTAAGCGCAAATATATACTAAAAAGTATTAATACAGTATTGCATAACCAGTATTAAAGAGATCCCGTCAAATATGAAGTTGAAATTGAGCGTCTAGACTTCGACTTCAAAGTCCACTTGCCCTACGTTGTAAGACAAATCTAAGCGTCATCAAGGAATCTTTGATTGCGGTAGATACATTTACCATTGGGCTTAATCCAAATAAAATACCAGCCATTATTGAAAAAGTTTTTCTTCTCTGTAATGTCTGGATTCCAATGTAAACCTACCCGCTTGCTATGTTTTGTTGTAGGGAAGATTACAATACCTCATTTTGGATTCATATATTACATTACGTCAGTAACAGAATTACACTTGCTAAATAATAGCTTTGATACAAAATCGAGAACAGTGAGCATTACAGTGCGTCCTGTACCGTATTGATGCACTGTTGTTTTCGATTGAACGTGCGATTATACTAACATAGACTCTACGCCAACCGAGCAGCAGCATCTAGAAAACTCAGGTTCGCGTGTGTACAGCCCTTGTTTGCTACCAATAACTTATATCCCCATTTTTGTGACCCCCCGCACAGAGTGATGTCAGATTTTAAACATTCCTACTAAAAGAATTAAGGCATAGTCATAAGTAAAATTCGTGTTATCCCGATATTCCAAGCTTGGCATCTAGTAAATCTGTAACATTGACAAATTAGTCGTATATCAGTGCGGCACAACATGCTGTAATCATCAATGCCATCAAGTTGCTGACGTTGGTACGATAGTAACTCGCTAGTAGCGAGTACAGTCGCAGCAATATTTACAAACTGGTTCAACTGACACAGCACCTTTTACAAATTAGTACAACATGACAATAACTAATAATTGGCAGTACAATATCTGCAAATTGTTGCAATTGCCTTGATACCATCTACAAATAGAAAAAACTGACAAGACAATATGCATCAATTGGTCAACCGGTGCAGTAGTATCAACTGTCGCTACACTATCAAGGCGGTTCATTGTAATGAACTGGACACTGGGAATTTGAAGCTTTGCCGATGCACTGGCCATTAGAGTACCGCATTCACACCAAAATGGGCGTACCGTGAACAAATAATGCCTTCATGAAACGTAACGAGTCCACAGTTACAAAAGTCCTCGGCGACTTTTCAACTTCTCTTATTGTTAAAGATGCATCAAATGCCAATAATTTCTTACTTTGCATTGGAATATTTATATTCATTTCTACAGTAAATATAAAACATGTAGTATATATTATATTGATTTCTTTTATTTATGAAATAGGTTTGCAAGCGCTTTCATGCATATAAAATCGTATACCTTTTGTCAGGGTGGTTAAAAACCGTCGGATTTTTACTTTTATCGCTTCCGGTACATTCATAGCACTTTGTACTTGTACATAATCAAACAACCCACCGTAGACTTCATGACGTATATATTGCTATACACAAAATTCAATCCTAGAATGAATCAACGCACCATCATATGAGGGAGGCTAATGTCGGCGGAATCCTAAAAATGTCTAAATTTTTTAAAGTTAATAACTTTCCTTTCTTTCGGTCATATTGCGCAGTTTTTGCCAAATTGTACCCTAGCGTTTGCCAATTTCTGGCCTATTTTGTCTAATTTTTCCCAATTGTTGGCCATTTTGGTGAGTATTTACGGCGCCGGGTGGCAGAGTTGGGAGGGGAAGATGGCCCCTTAGATGAGGTTCGGAGTTCCATCCTGACGTGGGTTCGAAACATCAAGGGGGTAATTCTTCTACCCTCTTATGAGCACATATGTTTTATGATCGCGAAGTGGTGTAGCCTACGTGGTGTTTAGTTGTGTTTAGTACCACCGTAGATTACACAAAACTAGGACAATTTTCACACAAAATACCTCTATGTGATTGTTAACGCGGCAATATTTGCTTATTACTAGGCCAAAGTCATAACAAATATCGCTTATTTCTTTCAATACAATATAAGAATTAAAAATTCTACTCACAATAAACACATAAACGCCTGAACACTGCTCACCTTTATTGAGCAGCTTCTGAGGCCGATTGAGGCCATGAGCTAACTGTGCAACTGCTTAAATGACCCGTTTTAGGTGTTACTTCCAACTATCTCCTTGTTGATTTCTCTAAGCGATCGCAATTACATAGTAAGTTTTTCAAGTTTTACTCTAGTTCCACCCCCGTAAAATTCCTTACTTCTCTCTCTCTTCATTTAATTAATTTTTGTAGCTAGAGAGTAAGTTTTCCTAATTACCCCGAATGCTTAAGTATACACAAATTTTAAAGATTATCCGAAAATCGTGCAGATACAAATAGACATCCGCTAATGTAGGCCTAATGCTTAAGGCGCCCAACCCATACATTCAAGTTAGATAATATTTCCAACTTACCTCTCCTACACTCACATAAAACTCTGTCAATTCTGTTACTGCCATGAAAACTCTCTCAAAATTTAAGGGAAGTAATGCTCTTGCAAACTATGCAAAATTTCCAACTTACAATTGCACATATATTCCAGCACAAAGAAGGTTTTTCTAAACATAATACACACACGATGTTGCACTTATATACATCGTTTCGATACACACTGAATTCATAAACATAGTAATATGGGTTCACACTTCTAATATAGATACTCATGCTTAAACCTTTGCATAAGGCATGTACAACCAACGACCCTTACACATAAAATATACTAACTGCATGGCACAAATTGTAAACAACAAACGTTTATGCAACAACATACCAATCATGCAGGGTAGCCTTAGTAAATTGCAGCTTGAGGTTCAAGTTAAGGCCCTTTTGGAGTAAAAACTAGATAGGTACGGACCGTTACATTGGTATCGGAATTACAGCAGAAGAAGAAATAGCGACCCAAATAAAAAACAAAATCGTAATATAGGCAACAAGTTTTACAATGTTCCAACTCGGAATTAACAAAGTTTCCGTTGCCCCTGTGCATCATGCAAAGTCAAATAGAAACTACGTTTAGCAAATGTTCTTCTCTAGATACTGACAAAGCAGTTAACGCAGAAAGAAGTAAGCATGATCACAATAATGTCCACACTGCTGGCAGGAAATCTAATAGATTGGATTACTCCTTATTAATGAATTGGATGATTTATATCTTTAAGCCCGTAGCTATTTCTTAACAATGTCCACCTAAAGATACAACATAAACAAGTTATACGCCTGACGTATATATATGGCATCAAGCAAAATCAAGAAAAACCAGAATTTGAAAAAAATGATCTTCGCTTTGATGCTAACAGAGAATTAAGCAAAATCATGTTACTGCTGTTTTAAAACCTAATGAGTTCATGAACCCTGCCTTAAGAATTGTAGGGCCCATAAAGCAGCTGCCAATAATATTTCTTTTTGTATAAATATAACTATTTAGCTAATCCGTCAGCCTGGTGCAATTTTTACTACTCATTTATCTTTGTCAAATGTAGTTGGGGGTTTCCCAGGCACAAAAGGAGGTCGGGCACAAAAGTAGCAACCCCCAAAATAACTAAAACCCCACCCTAAAACTAAAAATTAAACTTTTTCATAATTTTTATCACTATATAACCACCATCCTACCAAACTTCCAAACCCGGAAATTTATTAATANTTATAATTANTAATAATT
>JASANE010025941.1:0-25146 GCA_030248225.1 Trileptium ribeirensis
AAAATTATCATATCGCAGGACAGAATAAGTTTACAATATTTTCTAAAATTTATCTAGTTGATGTGTGGGGTTTTACGTATTATGTACGATATTGATAATCATCTGTTAGCTCAGTTAGCTGGTTGCAAGAACTAGATATATCAATTTACTTACTTTTCACTGGCTTTTACACTTTCTGGAATATGTGTATACTTATGATTTCAAGTAATACCTGTAGCATAGAGAACATGCTTTCAAAGATTTCTACGAACTGTTGAGATGAGTTTAAACTACGCGGCACCACGAGTTTATATGAGTGAAAACAACACAACATGCGTAAAACTAATTGATTGCAGGGCTGGTTGTGCCACAATTAAACTTGTAATATAGCTAACCGTTGCTTCTGTACGCCTAGAAAGTTTAACTAGAGGCTTTATCAGTATAAGCTGTATTATAAGCTGTTTTATCAGTAAATATTACATTACTGTTTAGGTAACAATCACCTCACCAGTAGACAAATGAATCCTGTTATCACATCGAATGCAGTATCACAGGAAGTTTTTCATGTGTTTGCAGATTTTTGAATTTTGATAATGAAATTTTAGCGACATGTGAAACTTGTTTGTTTTTTTGGGATTTTAATTTAGTCCTTCGGTCCTACAATAGAACGAATTTATAATCTTATTATCCTGGAACTATTTAAATTATTATGTTAATTTATATAGCAACAACATGTTTATTTATTAATATCAGCCACCCATCAGCTTCAGTCTCAGGGTCAATCCTTAGGTTAACTATAGCACTTAGGAGCAACAAAAATATGTTAATTTAGAAGTAAGTATATAAAAAGGATATATATATGTACAAAAGAATAAAAGTTAGAAAATTAGCAAGGAGTTATTCTTTCTACTTCCTTGACTATGGGTTTCCTATATCCACAAATTTCTGGTCTATAGTGACCGGCGCGAGATGTTACATTTTCTTACAATATTTATGATACAAATCAGACACACATACGTACACAATATTATAAATATGTTGATATACACTCGATATAATTCTGTGGTATTTGTAGACATAATTTAATAATTTGTGCAAAGTTCGTAGTAGCAAATATTTCAATTAAAAAAAACTTTGCGTAACATTACGTATCAAATCGACGTAACTCAAAATATTTTGACTACTCAAATTACAGATTCGATGGGCTCCAGTCAGGTTCCAGGCGTCTAGAGACACCTTGCGTAACCTATAAGCTGGCTAAATAAAATCGATTAATTTGTCTAGGTTAAATGATGTTTTGTGTGCTTGACGCTTATAATGAAAACATACCGTTTTACATTGGATGCGCCAAAAAACAACAGATAGAAGGAAGTAATATATTTGTTTTAGAATAACTTTTTTCACCAATTTTATTATTAAAAATTATATTTGATGGCGAATTATAATTGAACCAACACCAAATTATAAGGTCAGAAGCTATCGTTAATTGGGATTGGGTAACTAAGTCATATACGTGACATTTTAGGTTCCAGAGCAATCATAAAATTGTGTATTTGTTTTTTCACATTTCGAACTAAGTTGACTATTGAAAAAATATAATTATCGGATATAAGGCATACATGCCATAAGCATAGCGGAAACTATGAAATGTTAGCTAAACTTAAACTTACCAAGACGAAGCTTAATTTCAAGCTAACTTAAATAAGTGACAGCGATGCCTAACTACGACAGTTCAAAACACCATAAATCTAATTCAAGGCAGTAGCCTAATCTTCGGTTCTTTAATAAGTGAAAGCGATGTCTAAGTACGACAGTTCTCAATACCATAAATCTGATTCATGGCCATAGCTTAATCTTCGGTTCTTTGCAGAAATCTTAAGATTATACCAAAGTGTGTTCGACTTTCAGCGTAAATCTGGCCTCAAAGCTTTTCAAGTGTACGCTAGTCATGAATTGTGGATTTTTAGCTACTTCAATACCGAAATAATCATACAATATCAAAAACTTTTTTGTTAACCCTATCACGAGCGGTCAGATATAGGAAAAAATTGTGTTTACATATTGTTAAATGACGATTGATGCTGTCTACCAGCTAATTATGTCTCAAAACACACGTCACATTGGAATTTACCGACATATAAATATAAAATATATAATCCACCGGAGCTCATATATTTATTTTATTTCATTAAAATTTGTTCATGTAATCGTGCAATCACACTATTACTACTATTTTGAAAATATTTTATCAAACTTCAACTATTTCATTTTGTTACCTATCAGTTCATATTCATATCAATAAATTTGCCGAGAAGTTAATCAACCGTAAATCGGATGTTTCCTCTTTTAGTAGTGCTCAAACAGTGTAGTTTTAGTTTGTTTCTAATTTTTTTAACTTCGACTTATACCTTTAGTATTTTTGCTCGATTTTATAAACATGATGTTTTAGCTTTATTATTTTGTGCAATTTCTTTTTATTTATTTGAGTAGAAAGAGTTTCCGATATATCCTGACGCGGAAATTATGCTATAACTATAGAGAGCAATGTACGATGCATGACAAGAACACTGTAGAAAACGTGATGCCGAAGCGTAATTCCATCTTAGGATCAGTTTTATGCTTTATTTAGCTTGATACATACAGGTGTAATACTTTATCACATTTGCATTTTTTGTTTTATATTGCTCCTCACTAAAATACTGTATCGATTCTGTATTATAATTAGGTGTAAGTGGCTACGTAGCTTTTCGTATTTTAACTGTTTTTACCACATATTGTCAGTTTGTGTTTATTTTGATTTTGGTTAACAGGATTGTTCATCTGGTTAACATTTCATAAGGCCAGAGTGAATAAATACAATGTGAATAACAGTGCTATTCAATAAGGCTGGATTATCCGGCCCGGTAACAAACAATAATGTTATATTGTTGTTATGAGCCAGCAGCTCAGTTAAGTGAGCGTTGGACTACAGGACGTAAAGTCATCTGCTCTAATTCATGCCTGGATGAATCGCTCTTCCATATCACCGTGTCAGTAAATTGAGCAAGTTGCGTGCGAGATAAAGCCGTTGCGGGTGCTCCATTTGTGGCTATAGTTACCACGCTAGAACAGGCACAGCCAAAAAGTTGAAGTAGTAGACAGTGTACAACCTATAATTCGATTTTAATGCTCTTTAACGCTATAACGTCTATAAAACAAAATAAAAAATATACATGTTAGTGAAATGTTATGTACAAGAACAAAGTCAATTATAATTAAAGTTTATTCAAAATGACGGGCCTATATAGATATACATGGTACAACGAAATAGTGATTCTAGAAATTTGAAGCATGAAAGCAGCAACCAAGAATATTCAATAAACCTTCGAAAGGTGCGCGAGACTCTTACATCTAACCTAAGTTCCGATCATATTAGAGATATCTATTCGAAATATTGTTCTTTTCTAACTGGTTTTAAACGTTTTTAACTTCGATGAGCATACGACTGGGTTAAGGAAAGAATCCATATGTCAACTTGCCGCAGAGCAAAGCTAAGAAAAGAATATCGGAAAATTTCAATGTTACTAAACAGCAACTTTTAATTCTATTCAATGAAAAAAAAATTCAGTGATGTCATACTGACACGTGTGCTTAATAAAATGTATACAATTTTTTCTATCGTATGTAAATTTTATCAATCAGCTCATTCTTTTGTCTAACTTTAGTTTTAATATACGACCATTGTCTTTTGTTTTCTATACATTTCCATAAAAAAACTTCACCTTCAACCTAATGTTACGTCTCTATTTCTGCTCAATAAGGAAGTGGTAATGCAATAATGAATAAGTTACGTTAGAAGAAGAAGAAAAATCAGAATTATATCCAAAAACAGTTGCGCTTTAGTTTCATCATATACAATGATCATACCAATACAGTTTTCGGCAAAAATACAGCCAGCTCCAGCTCTCGCTTGTTTAAAAGAACTTTTGTTTAAGAGCATTTAGCGAATTACATTCGATTCAGTAGGGTGATTTTTGGTTGGTTGCTCTTTAAAGTGTCCGAAATGTCACGGCGACGACGAGTTGTTGTTGGGTATGCCGCAATAATAACGTTCGCTCTACACCGCCCTAAATATTGTTGTATAAGGTGGTTTTGAGGCGAAAAGGGTGCTGGAGAAGGCCTAAGAGTTTAGTGAAATTGGAGGAAAATTTTGAGGAATGTGCACCGAAGACACTATAATAATAACAATTTAGTTAGTTGTTGTTGGAAATCGGTCGTGGAACACGCATTATTTATCATCGTTCATCGTTTTCGGGCTTTATTCTATATATTATATATTAAAGTGCTATTATTCTTGTAGGAACAACAAGAAATTGGGGCGGTTTGTTATTGTAACAACAATAAAGATAATAGTTTGGTTGTTCCAATTTCCAATGATTGAGTTTTATTTGTAGATAGAGATAACATATTATAGATATTTTAATCAGTTATCAGTAGTTGTGCATAAGTCTTTTGTTGTCTTGAAAAAATGATGTTTATAGCATTATAGCTTCATTAAAATTAGTTATTTTATTTAAACAGCCGGCCCCTTTTAAACTTTGGGCAATGCCCGATATAACCTCGACATATCTTGAGGGTAGCGAAATGCCCTTCTCCAACAAAATTGAGAGTCAGTGTTTTTTACCTCCCCCCTCCCAATAGAAATGACGTGACTAAACGACAAACAGCCGTGTCATCCAAGCACGTATTGTCACTATATTGCAGGTGCCACATTCTATGCTCATACGTTCACTACTCCTGGTTATATTGTTGTAAAACCATTCCACATGAAGCATTCAGTGGTTGAAAAAATTTATTGCTACTTCTGATGCTAATATGAACCAGGCGACCCATACCTGTGTTCGTTGAACCAACTGATCAATCAGGAGTCATCAAAAATTTTTGCTCTAAAACTAGTTGCGGGTTTTTATAGTTGAGGTTCCTTTTAGCTACTGGACTCCAAACACCACTCCGCATTAGTTTGGTCGCGAATAGAATTAGGAGTTTTACAGAACTCAACATATACTTCGCATTAGCGGTGAGGAGTTGTAGGCATTTGCTGGGCTGACACCCACCGGCAACCTTGAAAGGTCAATATAAAACTAGGAAAAAGTATAAAAATAGACACATTTTTGTTGATCAAAAATGTGTTGGCTAAGGTTCGAGCCACCATCATACAAATTCTACATCCTGCAGTCTGCTAGCATGCAGTTATAAAATACCTTCTAGTTTTCCCCGAAGTGTTTTAATTTTGTGAAAGATTTTGAGTTGGATGTTTGCAAAAATTAGCAATTTTTTGCAATCATCCACCAACTCTATCACTTATATTGTTCCAAGAATGATTATATATATTTCTCGCATTCTTTTATCAATATATAATTACATAATTGTATCTAATCCTTTGCAAGACCAACGACATATATTTTAGTAAGAGTGTCTGGTTTATTTTGAATAATTTCGTCGTTTTGCAACACCGTGATTATATCTAGTGTGTGTTCGTAAAATTTACGCCAGCGTTTCTCTAAATTGAAATTAGATCAAACGATTTGGGTACGCAACATAAAGCTTGTCCTACTTCCGATTTGTTTTGTGTTTATCACGGTACCTATTATTACTATTATTATTATCGTGCTAAGGCAGATGATCGCCTAAGCACTAGCATTACGTTAAAGCTACGATGGTGCGTTTTAGTGATTTTAGTTGCGTTTTAGTTTGCGAATTTTTGCCCACAATTCAGCCAGGCTCAGCTAAGTATTATAGGTAAGAATTTTGGCCCCCTGGTCCGGTTGGGCTGCCGAACACCAAATTACAAACCAGCTGGACGGGCCCGCACCGAAACATTTCTACGCGCACCCGCCCCTCTGATGGGTTTAGTTCTTCAAACACTTTCGAATATTTAGAATATTGAAACTTTGCGATTGGACTATTTGGCTTTTTAGCTCCAAATAAATAGAAATCTGCCAAAATTTAACTATTTTGGTGTAGCGTCCTCCAAAAAATAACAACGTATCCACTTCTACGAACGAAATCAACCTGTTTAATAAGCTAGATAACCCAATAGTATGATGCGGCAAACAATAAGGTCACTTAGTGAAAATCTTGATAAAAAAATTTTCACAGATTTTTTATTTCGATTTATAGCTCTAAAACGACTGTTTCCTCAGAATCTTATATAAGATTAATGAGAGTATTCTGAATAGCGATATATATGTTATGCTACTTCCTAGTAGCTAATTAAGATATCGGGGTAACCATAGTCCATGCAATTAAAAAAGCCAATCAATGGACGTTTTTATAAATTTTTCGTTATAAATATAACGTCAAAACTTAAACCTTACACAACAGTATAATTGGCTATGATTATGCGGTTTACAAAAATTTTTAACTGTACATTAATAGGGTGATTAGTTATGGTTGTCACGAACAGACAAAATGGTTTTTGTCGGTAAAGAAACTATATTAGATGGAAATTAGTCCGTTCGCTAACTCTGCTGCAATCTCTGAGTAAGTATAACTGAGGTTATCATTGGAAGTGTAAATTTTAAACGGAGCGGGAGCGAGATTTTATTAACTTGTATATAGTAGTGTGTTAAATGAAGGAAGAAATAAATGTTTCACGGTTGTGAAGTATGACGAAAATGCTTGTTACTTTATGATGCCATCATTAAGGCATTGCCGTTAAATAACTGTTTTGTTCCGAGGCTTTGAAGACGCTTAGGAAGAAAAAGAAAATTTCGACGATTGCTTAATTCGTTCCGCCTTACAAATTACTGCTTCATATTTCTAGCTCCTACCAGTAGCAAAGTAAGAGGGAGCGGCCCCCTCAGTTTTCGACAAAGAAGAGCTGCCATAGGGCAGCTTTGGGAATTTTCCTCTAGCGCCCCCATTTTCAGCACATTCCCATCACATCTGAATAATGTGCTCCTCTCCTCGATTTTACACTCATTTTGTCCTAGCATCTAGCGGAAATACAAAGGCAGCAATTAGCCTATCATTTGAAAGACCATTTGTTTTCATGAACATTTCTTGGAATTGAAAACATTAACCATGAAAAAGGCTCAACTAAGCAGCTGAATTTTTGGTGGTTCTAATTGTTACCTTTTGCCGCGTTTCCGTTTCATGAATAGATTTTGGTGCAATATTTCTAAAGAACACAGATTTGCTTTGCTCAGCTATTTAAATAATACATTAATATAATCATATGTTATTTTTTTCTATACAAAATAAGACTGTTTTTCTCCGTGATAGAATAATTTTTTGTTTATATAGTTACGTGTTATATTTGTTTGACTTTGATTAAAACTGTTCACGATGTTCTTGAAAGACCGTTTCTCAAAATCTTGCATCCAAGCAAATCGGGATTTCGGCAGAGCAGGAAAGACAGGACCTTTGTTCCACCACCGCCCCTCTCCCCCTAAAAATAAGCACAGATGATGCTTTTTGTTTAGGAATGAGCTTTTGTATCCTCGGAATGAAGATTTGTTACCTTAACTTACCCTCCTCCTCCAGATGTGTTTTATACTATCTAGTCTCCAGATGTGTTTTATCTTAGCTTGTCCGAAATGTGTATATAGTAGCTTGCCTCAGGTATGTTTTACCTTAGCTTACCGCCAAGATTTACATTAGTTCCCGGTTGTCTTGCGTCAAGAATTCCTAGCCGGTAAATTATAGGATGTTAGTTTTCGATAAACCTGAGTTGTAGTAATTTGAGGTGTCGAAATGATGCACTTCTTTTGCACGGGCATGTTGATTTCGTAATGTAAAAGCGGTTTATGATGACCGATGGGCGATTTCACTTTCAGTCACAGCAATTTGCGCCAACATTATTTTAGTTTCTCTTTCCTTCGCAGTTCAGTTGTCTTCTATAATTACACTGTGGCATAGGAAAAGAAAATTCTACTTTTTGTTGGTTACGTATAATCTATTATATTAAATGCTACTAAATAATTCGCACTCACTCATTTTTGTATTTTTTCTAGAGTTTCTCTCATTTTTACCTCCAAATCTGGAAACGCTATTACATAGAGCTACCACATTTTTTGCAGGCGGGTGGGCCACAAACTGTGTTAATTCCGCCAACACCAACATACTCTAAAAGCACTGTCAAAACAAAAGTTTCCGCAAAAGTTCAGTTATTGTGTTGAACGCTTACGACTTCAAACGAAGGACCTACAGGGCCAGCTTTAGGGTGTGAAGAGCCCCCACCAAAAAATTGTAGGGGTTTAATATTTTTGGATGTGAGCCCCACCAAATGTATAATGTGAGGAACCCCCGACCTATAATGCGAGCGAGCCCTGAGGGTCCGCAACTCCGACCCCCTCTACGGCAGACGTGCTCGGCAACTTTTGGAAAGTTTGCAAAAAGTGTGGAAAATTCTGTAAAAATTGGCACAAAAAGTAGATATTTAAGGAAAATTTTACGTAAATAGCGAAAAGTTAATTAACATTCAATAACTTTCAAATCTTCTTTTCAGGAGACAAATTCAAACACTTGTATGCTTTAAGCTAGTAAAAATTCAATTAATGTGAGGGCTTTCTGGATGTGACCCCAAGTCCGGCCCGGAGGACCTCCTTTTGAAACCTAAAATGTGCGCCTTCTATTTGCATGCGCTTTAAAACATATTTTTAGGTTTTCACGAAATTGTTTTGTCTTTGTTGAAAATGGGTTGATAAGCTTGAACCATCCCGCTACAGCAGCGTTATACGGCAGTGGGGGGCAACTCAAAATGGGGATCTTATTGCATGCACCATAAGGAACAAATCCTATTTTTGACGATTTTTACCGCAAACTGGGGGCCCGCCCTGCAGACCATCGCTGCGGCCTTGCCGTAGCGGTCATAAGACATTGTTTCATGCATTCGGACGGTGCCTCAGAGAATGTTTGAAAATCTGTTAACCGATATACATCAGCGTGTAACATACTTCTTAGATTCATCGAATTTAAAGTGATAGAGGACACTGCTGTAATAAGTGCTCTCATCGAAAACGAAGTTAAACAAATTTACCAGCGTTCAATATTCGCAGATATGGCAGCTTGATATTATGACGCATGATACGCAATCAGATGGCCAACGCAATATACCCTATCCGCCTCACCACTTTGAAGTGCGACACCCCCCCCCCCCCCGCACCCTTCCACAGTTTGAGTAACATATTGCACCGCCGTATACCGATGCTACTAGTTGTTTATCGGTCACATCTGCGGATACCTGTTTATCATTGTCGAGATATATTTTTTGGAGCCTAGGCTTCCCGTGGTCATTTTGGTAAAGCAGTAGGTTGCCATGTCCAATTGTCAATTTCAACTGTGACTAAAAATTAGGTTATATGAACATTTTATCTCAGATTGTAAGGAAATCATCGACGATTTTCTGCAGCAGTACCAGTAGCCAATGCCTCTTATAGCGCTGTTACAAGTTTTGTTAGAAGTTAAAAAAAATTTAGCATTTTAGTAAAAAACTTTCAATATTTCTACGATTTGCAACAAAATGGCTACTGTACTCTATTAAATTGTCATTCGCATTTCATATTGTTTTAATATATGGAATAATTTGACTGAAAATTTTTTATGGTAGAGCCTTCTTACGTTTCTTTGTTTAAAAACAGCCTACAAAGTAATAATTTGTTCAAACCTTGAAGATACGAGTTATTCGGGAATCGGCCATCACCAATCGCACTACTAGTCTTATTGTTATGTTATATTTATTTGTTATTCAATTGTTTTGTTGTCTTCCTAATATCATGTCTTTTGCCTCGCTGCATTATTTGTACTCTGTTACATATACACATATCGTGACTAGTTCAATTACATCAAATCAAAACAACACAAATTCGTGTTCCTCATTCCTACACACCACTACGATAAGATCAGTAAGTATGCTCTATTCTTCCAAATATTCTGAGTATGTTGATCATATACTTGTTTTTACTTGTCACTTTCATCTGACTGCTCGCATTTAGATTAATTTGATGTTTATCATCTGAAAACACGAACTCAGAGTCAAACCTCGGAATTGTTTTACTTAAAAAGTTCAACGTATGTACTGAAGTGATTGCGTTACGCTGTAGTCTCTAATTTGTGCATTCATTCATTCATTCACTCCCAAAATATTTCATATCGTTCATTGATCAACTAAATCAGCAAACGTTTTGAAAAGAAAATTTGAAAATTATAACAACCAATTTTATTTGCGACGGCTATTGTTATATATGTATGCCTTTAAAGATTGAAAAAGTTAATTTGCGTGTTGTTAACTTCCTATGTGTCCTCTGGACGTCTTGTCTATACGCCTTTACAACACTCGCAAATATTTTTCAATCCCATCTTTCATAGTTACTCAGTCCAAACGGCAGTTACGTAGATACCGGATGCACGAGCAGACCAGCGGATGAAATACATTTCCAAATTGTAAAATATAATTTTTATTGCCCGTATCAATAGTTATTAAACTTATAATATTAAACTTATATATTTTGTTATATAATACTTGTGATAACAATATACAATAGTAAAGTAAAATTCAGACATTTATTCGTTATATGTTCCTGTTGCGTAAAGACGTTTGTATTGTTCTCACTTATCAAAGACATATTCAGTATATTATTGATTTGGTTATCGAGTAATAACTCTTATGAATTTCTATAATAAATTATAATAAACTTATAGGAATATAAAGTCAATTTTTCAAGTGAAGTACAGTGTATTTTGAGGAAAATTTTAGGTTTGGCGCAGACTGATGTTTGCACTGGCGTTGTTAAGACGGTGGCCTCAGATGAACTTTGAATTGAGTAGATAATTTTATTTATTGGATAGTAGTCAAGGTAGTATATTCAAAACTTGAGCGTGTAATTAAATATTTTAATATTTAACACCTTGTTAATATAATAATAATAATAGAATAATAGAAACATTTATATAGCGCCCTTTTCGCCGAAGCGTTGCAAAGGCGATAACACAAAATATTACAGGAAACACAGACTTTACATACGTGCACGTAGACAAAACATAACTGAAAGAGTATACACGTAAACAGGCACTGATAACATTGGGAAACATTTTACAGATTATTTTTTAATATACAATTTTATACAACAACAACAACAATATTTTTATTTAAAAATGTACACATATATAGCATACAGTAATTAAATAACTGTATGTATGAAAATGTTAATATGTAAATGTTAATAATGAAAATATGAAATGTTAATATAAAAACGAAACGGCTAGCGAACTCCTAAGTATTGTCAGTTATGATATAAGTGTAAGTAGCAATTTTTTTGCTGTTTTATCAGCTAAACTGTAATCAAATAATCAACTTTCGATTGAGCTTCAGTCAGCCGGCTATAGGTTCATTTTCAGCGGTCTCGCCCAGTTTGTCACTTTGATTTACCAGTTAAAGATCATGTACTTACAAGTAAGACCAGTCTTCTGTGGTTTCTTCATTCGGCGATCCAGCATAGATAACGGCTCGACAGCGTAACGCCCAATGATGAAGTGAACTGTGGCTGACGAATTGAATTACGAAATGAACTAACGAACTGACTGTCCGAAATGAAAGATCGTCAGTTTATATATTGTCGGTGGCTCGTCCAGATATGATGCAAATCAGATGTAAAACGTATGCAAATCAGATGTCATACGTTTCGCCATTGTTTACGCATTACATAAGTTGTGTGTTTAGCATATTTAGATTTGGTGTTTGCTGTAGAAGGGTAAGACGAGTAACATATGAATTTGACTCAATAACAACAGCATAGTTTATTACTGGTCAAGCCAGCCTTATTACACAGAACTATTATGCATTGTCCGTACTCACACTGTCCATGTGAGACACTGACCAGATGAAATATCCTGTTATACAAAAATAATAGACTGATATGTGGTAATAAACAGATAAGATCAGAAAGGGCATAGAGCGGAGCCACTTACAACTAATCACAATTTGAAACGATTGTGGTGGTAACACTATATAGCCACTGCACGTAAAGATGCATGTACCATTTGGGAATTATATATAAGTAGAATTGTTGAAAAAGATTGTTTGAAAGTCACTGTTGACGTCCGACATACACCTTACTATGCACTAAAAAGTTACACAAAAATATATAACCAGATTTTGTATTTCGGTGGAATTTTTGATTGGATTAGCAAGGCTTGAGAGACTGTCTCAGAAATGATCACATATTCCTATCGTAGGAAATTGCGTCAAGTCGACATTTTTCAAACGAAATTTGAAAGATCTACAGTTAGGACCGCGAATGAGAGGTTTAGTAATAACAAGTTCGGGTAACGAATGCCAGGCACTGATTATCCGGACTCCGAAAGAATGTTTGAAAACATTTGTTTTGAAATTTTTTTATTAGTTTCAGTGAGTGTCCACGCGTTTGCGAAACTACTGACGTTTTCAGCAGGTATTTGCAGGTATCAATATCTGAATTTAAAATTTTGTAAGTATAGTAACATAGTAAGATCGAGATAAAGTAGACGTAGTTCAATCGGCTCAAGATTTAAAATACTGAGCCGTTCCTTGGAAAGTACGTTTGCCCATCTTAGTCTGGTGAAGAAACGGCGAGTAAAATATCTTTGCACTCTCTCAATATAGTCAATATCACTTAGCTGACACGGAAACCAGACTTGAGAACCATACGCAAGCACTGTTCGTACATAAGAGACGTAGGACCGTGACAAGACACGGTCGTTATTGGTCAGAAAACATCGGAATAAAATATTTATAGTCTAGTATGCTTGTTTAGCCACAGCTCTGCAGTGAGAACTGCTTTTCAAATTTTTACTGACATAAACACCCAGGTCTTGGCATTGCTTTACGATTGGTAAAAGCTCTTTACATAAAATGTAATTTGTTTCAGCAAATGGATTTATAAGTCGCAACAAGTTGCATTTTGAAGCAGATATTGAAAGTTGCCATTTTTGTGCCCATTGCTCAATTGCAGTTAACGTGTTTTGGATGATTGTTGTTGATCGATATCTTTTGGGAGTAATGAACATAAAGTTTAACATCATCAGCAAAAATTTTGCAATTAACATTAGGCATAGCATAATTAGTAATATCATTTATATATATCAGAAACAGCTAAGGACCAAGTACACTACCTTTCGGCACACCTGAAGCTACTGGATAGTACTTTGGTTCATTTACTTTTACATGAAACCGCATGTTGTTTAAGACAGATTCGATCCATTTTTTGAGATGGCCTGTAATAGCAAACTATGAAAGTTTGTGCAATAATTTCTTGTGCGATACCGTATAGAAGGTTTTGGCAAAATCGATATAAACAATATCAACTAAATTTCCCATGTCCTGTGAAATGGACCAATCATCGAAACATTCCAAAAGCTGTGTACAAGAAGAACGTTTTGCAAGAGGCTTTTTGCTATTAAATTGTTTGCTGAAATGCAATATAATAATTGTTCATTTATTATAGATTCCATAAGCTTGAAAGAGTTCGATAAGAGCGAAACCGGACGATAGTTAAGTGGCTCGGATGTTGGTCCTTTCTTATAGATGGCTACAACATCCGAACAGGACCACATGTTAGGTAAAACGCCAGTTATGAATGATTGTTCAAAAATACGAGAAAGTGGGTTGAACAACTCATCTCGGAGTGCTTTTAAAAAACTGAGAAAATTCGTCTGGAGCGTGACCAGGTTTATTTTTTAATTTTCCCATGAATTTATGCACAATATCAGGCCTGAAGGATATCCATGATGATAATTCTTTACCGTCAGGAGCTTCTGTTGTTGCAGGAAGCTTCCCATTATCCGGAGCAAATACAGTAGCAAAAGCATTTGCTAGTATATTTGAACGTTGACCGTCACCAGTAATAAGCTCACCATGGCTATTGTTCAAGGCACTGATACCGCGCTTAGCGAAACACTTATTGTTGACGTATTTAAAGAGTTTATTTCGATCTCCGAGGTTAAGAATTTTGTGTTCGCTGTGTTTTTGGTAAGAGAAAATCGCCTGTGAACATTGTTTGCTATGCAATTTGTATTTTGTGAAATCTCCTATTCTTTTGCTTTCTTTCCACAATCTAAGTTTATGCGATAACAACCTCTTAATGTAAAAAGGGTAGTTGGTTTTAGTAGTTGAAATTTTAGTCTTTTTGGGACATATTGTAAACAAGCATCTATCAAGATATTATCAAAGCACAACCATTTATCTTCTACAGAGTAAATGCTATACAGTAACAAATCCCAGTTGATATTTGCCAGGTAAGACTTAATAGCTGGAAAATTAGCTTTTTTGAAATCAAAGCCATGTGTGGGTTTTTGTGCACTTGTAGTCAAATTGGTTAATACAACGATATCAACTGAGAAATGGTCTGAAGTGGAAAAATGTTCGCCGCGCTCTACAAGAGGTACATTTAATACGCATGTTGTCATAACAAGATCTAGTAAATTGTTGCCACGAGTAGGAAATGTAACGAGTTGCTCGAGACCTGATTCGAAAATACTGTTCATGAATGTTTTATAAATGACGCTATGAGGCCACGATGAAGTAGTCCAGTTTATACCTGGCAGATTGAAGTCGCCTACTATAGTTACAGGCTATGATGTATCGCAAGCTTTTTTGGAGAGCTCTGCTAATAATGTTATACAGTTTGCATCTCCATTTGGTGAGCGATAACAACAAATCAATCGATGCTTTGTCGGCAGGTACAAGTCAACAGCCACAATTTCAATGTTATTACCTGGTGATAAGCTTACAGCAATTTTAACTACTTTCTGATAAATAAGTCAACACCACCGCCACTAGAGTGTTGTCTGTCTTTTCTGGCGATGCTGTATCTACTGAGCGGGTCCAGCAGAGAATTGCTTATGGAATTATTAAGCCATGTTTCGGTTACAGCAATAATATGGTATTGATCGGAATTCAAGAGCACCTCTAGCTCGGTCAATTTGTAGGCCAGACTTGCATTTATTAATTTACAGTTCACCATGTCATTCAGGAATATGTTGTCGGGCATTAATTTGTTGGTTGCTTCAGCTGGATCGCCGATGAAGACAGTCCCTGGTTTTAGTTTAAAGTAACCGATAGTTTGTCGTTCGATGACTTTATTGAGAAGTCCAGTTTCGTGTATTTCCCCTTAACCAAACCGCCCATTAACACGCGTACATCCTTTGAAGACCACCTATTTTTCTTTTACCACTACATATCTATCAGTATTCGTTTCGTCCTTGTCCAGACTGCGATTTAGTTCAAATGCTTTTGAATTTAGTGCTGCCAGTTGGCGCCTGTCTTGATCGGACATTGATCGTCTAATGTAAACTGATTTGTAGCGTGGGCGGTCGCGGAGCTCTCGGAATTGACTAAGAACCGACTTTACGACACTGGACCAAGAAAAACAAACCTTGAGCAGACGTGGTTGCGAGTTGTTACGGTTTGATGGATTGAAGTTTCCCATTCGGATAGCTTTTTCCACCTTTGCTGACTGATCAAGAAGCTTTACGACGTCTTAAGCCGCTGCTGTTTCGTCACAAGATTCTGGAAGACCGTGGAATACGATAGCTTTACGATGTTTAGCATCGTCACCATTGGCAGCATCATAAATGATGCGACCTTCGGACCCATTATTGCGAGCTACCACGCTTGCCCGTGAAGTAAGAGTCCGTGAACCCAGTGATGATGGAGCATGTGTAGCAGGTTTTTCGGTGTTACGAGATGAAGCGGTGAGACGTTGTAGTGAGTCAGCGGTTGCTTTGACAGAAGAGGATAGTGACGCTACTTCTTCTTGGAGCCTCATAAGCAGATCCAAGCCGGGTCTTTGATCGACTACGTTTGTGGTGATAACAGTAGACGGGTTGACTCGTTGTTCGCACCTTTTGCGACTTGCAGCAAGGCATGCTTTGCAGACAACCAGAATTCGCTCATGACCGTCGATGATTACAGCAACAGCTGCGCGGATATTGGCGCAGGCGTAATGTGTCCAGCCGTCACCTTCGTCGCATGCGAGGCAAATGTCACCGGCGTTTTGTAGTAGTTAATGCGCATTTTTCTAGAATCAGTAGCATCGTCGTCCTTCGTAGTGTTGGTTACGGATTGTGCGGAAGTTCGGCGGGAACGTCGATGTGTCGGTGGTGAATGAATCATATTGCACGTAGCTATTAGTTTGTATTTGATAAAATAAACCCAGTTTTATGACTCTGGGAAACCGTCTTTGTCTTCAACCTGAAGTAGTGCACCCAGCGGCAATGTCCACTGAATGCAATTGGGTTAAAACCCAATACCTGCCTACCCCATATACCGGCCTAACCCGTATTATTTGCGAGTGAAATACATACACAGACGATTTACATATGAACTTGACTCAATTCCTGCCTACCCATATAATTTGCGAGTGAAATACATACACAGACGATTTACATATGAACTTGACTCAATACCTGCCTACCCCATATAATTTGCGAGTGAAATACATATACATACGATTTACATATGAACTTGACTCAATACCTGCCTACCCCATATAATTTGCGAGTGAAGTACAGACAGACGATTTACATATGAAATTGACTCAACACTTGCCTACCCCATATAATTTGCGAGTGATATACATACACAGACGATCGATAGCACCGGTATCATTTAAATAGCATGGTGACCAAACTTGGGTGGAACACTCCGATAGGGTCTTACGTAAGTTACGTAAGCGCGCACAACGATTGTTAAGTTGTTATTAAAAAACATTGAAATAATATATTTGCTATGCGATATCTTTTTTTGCAAATATACCTACAGTGTATTGAAGATGTAAGGTCTTTTGTTATAATGACACCAAGGTCTTTGTAAAAGTCACCTGGAAATGAATAATAAATATAGCAGAAGGGGGACGGAAACCTCGCCTATTACATCTGCCTATAGTAGTTTGTCATGTTACAAAAAATAGGCGACTTTTTTCAGCTTGTTTGAGTGTCATACGTGGGTTTGTCAGTTATTTAATAGAATATAAAAAGAGAAGTATACCTATGATACTGGCTTGGGATAGTAGCTTCGTTTGCATTTGCTATATATTTCTATCGTATTTCAAATGGTGTTTGAGGTCAACTTGAGTGAGCAGCGAGTTAAAAGTTTTCGAGCACTGGGTTGGGGTAGTACCTTGTCATTTGCTACATATTTCTATCGTATTTCAAATAGTGTTTGAGGTCAACTTGAGTGAGCAGTGATTTAAAAGTTTTCGAGTTTAAAGCTGTAACGAAGTTTTTATTATCAACCTGTGTGGGTAAGTTGTTCCAAGGATTTATAATACGATTAGGGAAGATGTGGTTCAAAATGTTTGTTTTGAATTTAGGCTTACGTAGTTCCAGCACGTGCCCACGCGGCCTACCTGTATCAATACAGTGCATTAGTTCCTCTGTGGATTTGTATTCATTGTTCAAAAATTTGAAAACAGTGACGAGATCGCAGTGTAACGTTCTTAATTGCAGTGGCTCCAGTTTCAAAAACTGTAACCGCTCGTTGTACGGCGCATATTGGAGGCCTTTGCGAGCGAATATACATTTTGTAAAGTAGCGTTGAACTCGTTCAACTGTGTCTGTATTACCAATATAAACTGTGGACCACACAGAAGATGTATATTCTAGGATTGGTCGTACATAGGTTATGTAAGTGAACAGTAGTGTTTCAATGTTGCAACAGGGAAAGCAACGAAACAGCATGTTGGCAATGCGGTAGGCCTTGCTTGTTATTTTTCTGCAGTGCGTTGTAACTTTTAAATCCTTAGTGATCGTAATGCCCAAGTCCAGGCAGGACTCAGTGGCAGGCAATGAATCTCCAGACAACGTATACGTCAAGCACGGATTTTTCTTACCAATATGCAGTATTTGACATTTTGGGGAGTAGATTGTGAGCTGCCATTTGTTAGCCCATTCTGAAACGTGGTTTAGCGCTGTCTGCAGCAGAGATATGTCTGTTTCGTTGCTTTTTGTCGGTAACGTTACATACAGTTTCACATCATCGGCAAATAATTGCACTTTAACAGAAGGACATGATTTTATACAACTTATTAAGTCATTAATATATAAGAGAAACAACGTGGGACCTAGAATACTTTCTTGTGGTACACCCGATAGTACTGGTTTATAACTAGAATAAGAAGTGTTTAATTTGACTCGGAACTTTCGGTCCGACAGAAAGCTTTTAATCCACCTCAAGTATGTTTCATTGCTTTTTGTTGGTAACGTTACATACAGTTACACATCATCGGCAAATAATTGAACTTTAACAGAAGGGCATGATTTTATACAACTTAGTAAGTCATTAATATATAAGACAAATAAAGTGGGACCTAGAATACTTCCTTGTGGTACACCCGATAGTACTGGTTTATAACTAGAATAAGAATCCTTTAATTTGACTGGGAACTTTCGGTGCGATAGAAAGCTTTTAATCCATCTCAAGCAGGGTCCAGAAAACCCAAGGCATGATAGTTTGCATAGCAATTTTGAGTGAGAAACTGTGTCGAACGCCTTAGCAAAATCGATGTAAGTGACATCCACTGAAAGGTCGTTATCCACATCGCTTGCCCAGTCATGTTCACATTCTATTAGCTGAGTGGTTGTAGATCTTCTAGCAACAAACCCGTGCTGATTTCCGGACAGGATGTTTGCAGTCCGAGCATAGTTCAATAGGTGTTTGTTAATTATGCGCACCATTATTTTGCAACAACTGGATACAAGTGACACAGGACGGTAGTTCAGTGGGTTGCAAGGGTCCCCTTTTTTGTAAATACCGATAACGTCTGCACAACGCCAGGTATCGGGCAGATTGCCAGTAATAAAAGATTGTTCGAAAATGAGGGAAAGTGGAATGAGTCCTTAAGTTCGCGCAGAAAGAAATGTGTAAAACTGTCGGGAGAATGGCTCGTCTTTGAACTTAACGACGTTAACGCCAGTTGTACCTCATATGGTGTGAATGGTTTCCAAGAGAGACTTATACCAGTTGTATTCGAATTGAACGCTGGGATTACATTGTTGCAGCGTGTGTATATACTTGCAAAATTTTCTGCCAAAATTTCGAATTTTCTTGCGTCGTCTGACACGATTTCACCATCTGATGCTCTGAGCGCAAGGATGATCCTCATAGTAGAACACTTATTTCTTACATAGCTATATAGTAACCTTTTGTTCCCTGATTCTAATATACGTTTTCCCTGTTTTGTTTTAGTTTCTTAACAGCCAAGTAATATCTCGTAGTCGTATTGTTATATTCTGAAAAGTCGCCCGTATGTTTACCCTTTTTCCATTATATTTGCTTCTCCCGAAGGAGCTTTTTAATGAATTTAGGGTAAGTTTTCCGTGGGCGTGATAATCTCACAATTTTCTTTGGTACAAATAACTCACAAGCATATAACATAATACTATAAAAACCAGCCATTTATCGTTGATATGATAAAGTGAAAACAATAGAATATACCAAGTAATGGCTAAAAGAAAATGTTTGAGACCTGCAAAATCAGCATTTTTGAAATCCAGTACCATTTTTGGACGATTTTTTTCACTATTACGCAGACCTTGGTATTGTGAAATCGATCGAAAAATGGCCCGCGTTTGCCAAAGAATTCGGAGCGTTCAACGCATGCTCAGTTCAGGAGAATTCGTAAAAAGTAGGTCGAGTGCCTTGTTCCTCGAGTTGGGAACGTTATTAATTGTTGCAGGCCACACTATTGTATTGTTTCATAAAACTGTTCATAGTCGGATTGTATGAGGATTATATTTTTGTCCCAATCAATAAGGGGTAGACTGAAGTCTCCTGTAATTATCACGGGCCATGGTACATCAGATTTATCAAGTCGTTTTGCTCAGGTGAGGAGTTCGGCGGTCGATAGATGGCTGCTAATCGTATCCCAGTTGAACATAAGACATCAACGACAATAGATTCCACTTAGTTAAATTTAGTGTTGTAGTTTAAGACTTGTCTAAAATTTAACTGTTCTGATAGAAAAATGGCGACTCCTCCTTCTCGCGATGTCCTATCCCTTGTACATACCACGTGTGTTGGATTACATAATATTCCGTCTGGTATATTTTCGTGTCACCATGTCTCGGATACACAGATTATTGAAAAAGCTGATGATTCAAGTAAAGTGTCCAGCTCTGTTAATTTGTTGCAGATGCTTCGAGCGTTGAAATATTTACATTTGACATAGTTGAGAATTAGGATGTTTGATACTACCCCGCCTAAAAGTTTACCTGTACCGATAGTTTTCCATCAGTTTCTACAAATAACTATAGCACTTTGAAATCTGCATTTTGTGACTATTTTTGTAAAACAATTAACCTAGAGTATATATAATCAAAAACAACACTACATATCCTTCAGTTTCAGATAATTGACGTGCAATTAATTTCCAAACTGTCCAAACAGTCAACACCTGACTTTCCTGCAACAAGCCAAGAATCTGTGCTACAAATTTAGGCAATTAATTGCTCTGGGTTTTAAAATTACTTTTCAAAACGGAATTTTGTAAAATGTCCCGGCGGCAATTATTTACAGTAATATGTTCAAAATTATGTCGTTTCAAATTTTAATTTTACTGATAAAACAGGAAATCAAATCAATAAAACAATATAGTAAATGAATGCATGAATCAATGAATAAATGATTGAACGAGTGAATTTTGTCAAGCATTTCTCAATTGGAACTTTGTATTGTTTTATAATATTGATGTCCGGCTTCCGATATTATTTAATTAACTCTCAAAGTCTAAGCTTCCGCAAGAGGATACAAAGCAGTTGGCGATATTTCAAATCTTCTTTGCCGTTATATTTTAAGGATTCCGAAATATTTTATGGATTGACAGTTAAAGTCATAGATGGGGTTGAGTTATAAATATGTTTTTGTTTTCAGTCTTTTCACTTTCAGTTCATTTTAAAAACAGATTATATTTAAAAAAATTACGCACGATAAATAAACAATGTTGCCAGTTAAGGCGCTTCATAGTTTGTACATGTATTAAAGTTTGACAGTTTCGTATTTAGTACAAAATTTCAGTTTTGGTTTACCCTATTTAAACAATGCTTAATTCTGCAAAAATAGCTATTAAAATTCATAAATTTCAACAACAGACATGTCCTCATGCAGCACCATGTTACATGCATGGGTACGCGTCAGTCAAGAATTATTCATAAATTGTGACAGCCATTATATATGTTTTGAATGAAGGATGCGGTAATATGCAATATTAGAAATCAATGATTTTGTTGTTTAAAAAATGTCAAATTTAGTTACTCATATATCTTTTAACTTAGAAATTTGTACTATATGACATGGAACTCATAGTTGTGCCATCCATAACTCAGGAAGCAATTGGACCACAAATACTATTTTGTCAACGAAATGGGCTTAATATTATACATATTTAAGTAAACGCACAATAATGGTTTTTAGGCAAGCAATGATTTATGAACACATGCACAAATATATGCGACAGGAAGAAAGACAGTGAATCGCGAAGGTTTTCAGAAAGCTTTCTGTATATCCCTCACCATAGTAGCTGTGTTTAGATTTAAACAGCCCATCAACTTATGAACGATGTCTGGTGAAGAGACGACACTTGAGATATCGTTACGGAATACATTGACATTACCGTGCTGATTTTGCGAAACATCTCCGTTATCCCTAACAAAAACCAACGCGAACACATCCGCCAGAATATCTGAGCAGATTTTGTCATCAGTTGATAATTTGTCGTGTGATGTGGTGAAAGCATTAACCCCAGATTTAACGAATATCCGATTTTTTTACATATCTAAAATCGTAGTTCCGCTCACGCGGTTTACCATGTTTCTTTCACGAATTCTCTTCAATTGAGCGATTGCTTTAAAGCATTTTAAAATAAGCTTGTTGTATAGTGTAAAATTTGAAGTCAATTTGCTTATTTTCCAAAACTTTGCCTTCCACTTAAAAATTTTCTTGATATAAGGCGGGTCGAAAACATCGTCAATTTTGCGGTGTATTATCAACTATGGCACAAAATTGTCGCAAAAGCATTGCTATGCATACGAGTGAAAATGCCACATTTTTCGTCCATTGTAAATACTGTATTAAATATGGTCCCGAATCACCAACTTCCGGACCAGATATTTGAAGATGATATATTCAGAAAGTTATAAGGTTTAATTCGCTAAGCTGGTTGGAATTAATTACCAGCAATATAAATTGTATCGCTTAACCTAAGTATTAGGAAATCCTTGGTGAAACACGTTAAATGAGATTTCCAGTTATTCAGCCACCAGAAAATTCTCCAATTCAAAAAACTCTTAAACAACTGAAACAATACCATTTGTATCAAGTGAAATTTATTATTAGAATAAAAGCATGCAACAGCTACCGTAGTTGGTTGGAGTTTAGTTTAATTAAAAATAATTTAAGAAAGACTCATATAGATAGTGAAGCATTATTTTAATAGGTTTACTACATTAAGTAAGGACATTAGTTGGTATCTCGCCACTTGAGGCCGTATACGATATATTATTAGATACTTGGAGATAAGGTGTCTATAAATTTACCACTTAATTCAACCAATTTAATTGCACGGTAGGGCTTATGTATGAAAATACTTAGATTGTTTACCCAAACACAAAATAGAGCGAGCGAAAGCGAGAGTTCGTGCTTTAGAAAACAAAATTATGCAATAACGCATGAACAATACTTTTGTCAACAGCTTTGTCGTTTAACGTTGACGTTACTAAAATAATCGATTGCAGGGCTGGAAGTACTTCAATGTTCTAACTGTTGGCATTCGTGACTATAATTGTTGGAATTCGTGACCCGTTATAATGTTTGCCGAAAATACTATTCAATTTGTTATTCACGCTAGGTGTGTGGTCTCGTACTATTGTATATAGAAATTTTATGAACTTATCCCTCTCATGCCCGCTAGGCCCAAATGGACCCAACGCACATTGCGACTCGTTGTGTTTACTGAGTTTGTCGTATACCGTACGTTTGAACGTGCGTTGTTATTCGCTCGCATAGTGAGGTTCCTTAAGGAACCGAGCAACAGCTCTGAGATAGCTCAGTGGTTTGCGTACACAAGTTTCACCCGTGCGTTTCGGGTTCGATCCCTGGCGCAGGCTTGAGTTTGTCAAACATTGCACGATACACAAATTAATTCGGGCATGAAAGGGTTAATTAAAAATTAACCTATCGCATAGCTAACCCTCTCATGCCCTCTAGGCCCAAATGGACCTATTGCACATTGCGAGTCGTTGTGTTCACTCAGCTTGTCGTATGTTGTACGTTTGAACGTGCGTTGTTATTCGCTCGCATAGTGAGGTTCCTTAAGGAACCGAGCAACAGCTCTCAGATAGCTCAGTGGTTTGCGTACACAAGTTTCACCCGTGCGTTTCGGGTTCGATCCCTGGCGCAGGCTTAAGTTTGTCAAACATCGCGCGATACACAAATTAATTCGGGCATGAAAGGGTTATTCAACTTAATTAAAAAGTTGTTCTTTTCACAATAAAATTGCAAAACCATCCACACTGAAGGTCATGTGTTTCATATACGTAAGTTCTCCTAAATCACCGCACTAATGAGAGCAACCACTTCACGCATATTTGTCACAGCGTGATTTACTATGACGTTCTATGATAAAGAAATCGATAGCTCGCGCAAGTTGCAACACTATAGCAAAAGTTGTTCAAACGTTACGAAAACTATTTTATTCGTTCAGACCTAGGCTGCCAAATCAAAAAAGTTTTAAAGTATCCTACTGCGCAGAATCAAATGCAATCCAGTGAGATAACTGATAAGTTACCGAAATTATGACGTTTCACAAATTCTATTATTTGACTTCACTGACGCTTTGTGTTCACAGAAAGAAAGATATTGGTTTAAACGAAAATCATCAACAGTGTTGAATGCCGCAGAACTTTTGTTAACAAAATAACAATTAGAAATGAAGTGTACAAAGTTGACGCTAGTTATCGGCGTCTTTGAAAGTATATCTGTATCAAATAGAAATTTTACTAAAACTCATTGTATATTTATTATAACCTACACGGTAGAGACACGCGGAAGAAGCGTAAACCAAAATTTTGCAACATTTATTACAATCCGTTGACCACAGAAATGCCCCCGTCGACTCAAATAATATCCCCTAATTGACCCTAATAATATCCCCGTACCCCCGCATTTGACCTACATAATCCCCGCTCATTAATCACTCCGCAAAGACTATCCCCCGCATTTGACCTAGATATCTAAGCGTAGTAGAAGAAAAAAGCTGAGCAGATGTAGCTCAACGAAGTAGATGACAAACAAACATCTATCGCTCATTGGAAAGTTTAAGGCAATCATTGAGGACAGCATTAAGCTTAGGAATGCGGTATAGGCTAGATATATATGGCAACTAAAACAGCCCAATTTTAGGCGTTGTAGTGTATGTTTGGGGAATTGGCAAAGCTTTGAAGGTGCCGTGGCTGAAAGTTCAATCTTCAAGTGACTTTTCGAATGCTATGTAGTTTTATTCGCGAGTAAACTGAGTTATGAATTTTGTGATTTAGCATAAAAATTGTTACGAAACGCTTTTTGGTCGATTGAAATTCGCCGCAAAACTGAAATCGAAATTCGCGAACACTCTATAACGCGCGACTGAAATCTAGCCATTTTGTGTTTGTGAAATTTGAGCCAAAATTACCCAAATTTTTGAGATCGAAAATTTGTCGAATTTTAATCCAACAGGTTTTGTGCGCGAACACTAAGAGCATCGGAATGATATTAACCACAGGATCGATTTGTTTGTAAGGTCACTTTTGCATTACATTCGTTCGCGAACATTGAATAATTTAAATTTAACTTATTAGGCATTACGGAACTGAATTGCTGCATATTGAAAACGCCGAAATTCTGTTCGAACACAAGGCATAATTTCTGGCACTTGAGTTTGATTTTGCCAATTTTCCGTTTGCGAAAAACCGAGTGAAATTCATCCTTTTTCCATTACAGGGGTTTGCGATTCTATATCTGTTATTACAAAATGGGATGGTTGGTCAGGTCGCCTTAAATTTACTCTCGCAATAAGGTCATATGTTAAGCCAAGTATTTGTGGAAATTGTTCTGAAGTAGTGTGTTCCAGCCCATTTTAGTTAAAAGCTATGTCGTTAATTAACCACTGATATATCAGT
>JASANE010025944.1:0-17179 GCA_030248225.1 Trileptium ribeirensis
GCTACAGTGAGTTAAAATGCCGACGCGCGCAATCATATGACATTGTGCGATCACTGACTCGAGACCCTACGAACCCTGGAAATACAGCAAACTCAGTGCAAAAATTAGGCGAACTAGCCAACTGGCTGTAGTACCGAGTCCAGAGGTAACCCAAGCCTACGGACCATACCCAGACGAAATCACAATATACGCACCATGACTAAGTTGACCAGTTTTATACCGCACTATACGAAGCCGCCGAACACATTTACTGTCTACCATTACAGAATCTTTAAATTTAAAGTTTCAGAAGCACGCAAAAATCTCAAGAAACAAAAATGCATGAAAACGCAAAACCATACTGCAGCAACTGTGCTCCCAGAGCTCTGAGATATTCAACAAACTATTTGAAAACATGCACAGACATGTGGGCAGTAAGAGAACTGCGATTAGCAAAAGCAAATGTTCGCTTAGCCGATTCATACGCTAACCTACCGAGAGAATTTCACGCGGATCCGTAAAACTAAGCAGCTCATGCACCCAACAAATGGCAGACCAAAATTTTGTAACTTGAGAACAGACACAGACCTATCCGGGCAAATGTGGAAACTTACCGGCGCAGCACCAGCGAACGAAACGATCCCAAGCACTTGAATATTGCCGTGAAGTGCCTGGAGGAGCATTGGAATCGAAAAATAGATCGACGAGCAGATTTACAGAAGGTCCAACGATGCAGCACGAGCCTGTCTTGGATAACTAAATGTTAACGTCATACAACAAAGCAAGCCGAACAGATCCAAAACAGAAACGTGCAATAAACTGCTAGCACCATTAAGAAGTATATGTATCCACAATATGCTAATATACCAACATGAAATTGAATAGCTAGCTTGAAAATAACATTATTTTCCATATTACAAAATAATTAATTATTCAACGTAGTGCAAGACTAAAGAGTAGCACAGCCAATGAAAAATCAAAATATAAAACTAGCAGAAGTGACCGAAATTTTGCGAAAACATCATTTCGCCAAAATTTTACAATGAAATTTCTAGGAGAAAATACCTACGAACCTCAAAAATTCCGCCAATTCGTGAACCGAAAATAAAAAAAATTGGCCAGAAAAAAGCTGAGCGCTATAAAGAAAAAACAATTGCACAGAACAAATGAGACTATGCAGTTATTATCTGAGTCCACAGGAAAGCAAACGTGTCCACTCCAGCAGACCTGGGATAAAAAACGTTTGAGTTGTAATTCATTAACTTTTTATTGTCTTCATTTGCAAATCTGTCGCAGGTAAAAAGACCCCAACGCTGGAAAGGGCACCACTATCAAACTGGAGGGGATACCAATATTCAACACCAATATCAAACTGGAGGGGAGGGGACGCCAATGTCAAACTGGAGGGGGCACCAATATCAAAATGGAGGGGATACAATATCAAACTGGAGGGACACCAATATCAAAATTGAGACGGCGCCAACATCAAACTGGTGTGGAAACCAATATCAAACTGGAGGGGAGACCAATATCAAATTATAGGGGGCACCAATATCAAACTGGACGGGCACCAATATCAAACTGGAGAGGGCACCAATATCAAACAGGAGGCAGCACCAATATCAAACTGGAGAGAGCACAAATATCAGTCTCGAGGAAGGCACCAATATCAATCTCGAGGTAGGCACCAATATCAAACTCAGCGAGGATATATCGTTGCTACAATACCAACTAGCTGCTTTTGACGCAGCAACAACTCGACCGTTCTGCGGTTGCACAACACAAGACAATATTATTGTAGCGGCAACATTTTTGCTTCTGTTATTGAGGGTGCAATAAAAGCCAATGTTATGGTAGCAGCAATATTTTAGCTTGTGCAGTCGATTGCGCTGTGTTTTCAATAACATAATGCCATTACTATATTGCTTTCTTGCAACATGGTCGCTGCGATAGCTTACGGTGTGCAATTCGTGCACGCACTTCTCTGTGAATGATACATTACGGTAGTGCTAGGTATAGCGTATAGCTACGGCTAGGGTATGGTTGGTCGTCAGCTTCTAGTCTCGCTGCCCAGGTAATCACGTATGCAAGAACATTATTTGGGATAGACGAATAAAAATTTCGGTAAGGCCGTGTTCCGGAACAATCCCTGCAGCTTTACGGCAATCTTCTCATTTAGGAATTGCCTGGACATATCTTAATGTATGACGGTATCAATCCATCGTTTCAACCGGTGGCGTTTCTTATGTCTTTCTTTACGTGTGTTTGGTAGGTTTTGTCCACTCGAACTACTGTATGTTAAGCACACCTGGCTTTCTCTAATCTTACATCACGAGCGTCGAGACAGATGGCTAGACGTGTGGTCGGTACTCGCAACTCGCATGCAGTCTATGGTCGCGTGGCTTTATCGAGTGTGCTATCTTTGTAACATCACTTTTCTGATTTGTTCGTTGAGGGTTTAACTACTAGGCGTATAGGCTAAGAGAACGGTCTACGAATCTTGTACTGTTTCATAGCGTTATTAAGGTTGTCTAATATGTACAGAAGTGTCCGTACAACATACCGAAGATGCCGATAAATGAATATTTTACACTGTTACAGCTACGCAGGCCAGTGTCGGCTGAGCTAGCTTGCCTCAGCTTTAAGACCAACAGGTCCAACTCGCAAAAGCACATTTGATAACCGACAGAACTCTCTTTCGATAATGGTGGTAAACAGGCTTAAGCTCAAATACAGTCCAACATCCCACATGGTGGTTACGACAAGGCCTGGGACGTGAGATAAGAAGGCATCTATCGTTTTTTATTTTTCAACACAGGTTAGGTGGCGAATTCACGTTATTAGCACGGCGTGAATTAGGGATAAAACCGTATGTCGACAAATATCGCTTTAGCCGAAGTAAATATCGTATAGACAGAGTCTGAGTCGTTCAGTCAAATTTTGAAATAGTGTAATGTATTAAATTTCCGAGCAAACTGACTTAAAATATTACAGAAAATACACCAAAGGAGCTTTCGATCCCTGGGTACCTAACAGTCTCGGCACTGTAGATACAGGGTAGATGCTAGTAGTGAAGTTACGGTTACGGGGCCTTTGCAACTTCTGGAAAAGCAAATGTTTCAGCTGCTGAACAGGGTCAACACACAGTACGTAATATCTATAGAAATAACCAAGCTCAAACAAAAACCCTTGAGACTACTATAGTGGTACGCCGGGAAGGGAAGACTCAGAATAAAAAGCTGTTTGGTAGGTTAGATACTATCGAGCTTAATAGGAAAACTGTGGAAGAATAATTTCAGAAAGTCCTGGAGGAACACCGGTCACAAAATCAGCAAGTACTGCATGGAAAACCGAAAAGCACACTCAGCAAATGTTACATTTAGAACAGAAGGTGGGGCTGGAAAGGTAAGGGTCCTTTGGGTTTTCCAATTATAAGCGGGCTTTCGAGCCCTCATCGTCGGTTATCGGATGTAGATGAGACTGAACAATTGTATCGGTTAGAAGCGTTGCGACAGTTTCTAGACCTTAGCGCAGGAGCATCAGCAATAGAAATAAACTCAACCGAAAAAAGCAGCCGATGGTGGGTAACTTTGAACAAAGCCGGGATTCTCAGGTACAGCCGCAAATAGTTGTAAATATACCGCCACCGAAGGAAAAACTACTATTTATAATTTATAATTACGGGATCCCGTGAGCAGTTTATCCAGTTTAGGAAGTATTTGAACCGCAAAGCTGAGGATTGTTTGGATGTTCTAATATATGCGGGTGAAGGTCCGAATGATTTTGCCGAACTGGTAGATTGGCTTCAGCATCTGTTTAGTACTTTATCGAGAGTTGACCGACAAAATAGCATATTTCCAAGGGTTGCGGCAAGCAGCATCAGTGCAGGATTTTATGGATACCTTATCTATTTTTAATCGAAATTTCTTTATTAGGGTTAACAGCGCCAAAAGCTTGCTGGTAAAAATATTAATGAAAGTGGTAAGGGGACGTGTGGGAAAATTTTTCTTTGGGAAAGACTTGTCTTTTAGGGAACTGGTTCAGCAAACACTACACATCGAGGGGCTGCTGGATACATTTCATCTCGATTCGCGGGCGGATAATAGGCCTGGTGGTACTTGAGCTTTCCGCATAGCACATGAAATGACAAAATACTGATCTCTCACGACCGAAGGAAACTAACCAATTCGGTATAGGTCAAATTTGGATCAGAATATGTGGAACAGCGTTCGGACAGTCGAGCCAGATGACAGCCCACCAATCATTTCCGCGGGCTATCAGTAGGTCTCGGTCGGCGGGGCCACAAAATCGAGAAGGTGGCAATTGAGATAGCTGACGGCCGAATTTTTCGTGTTATAATTGCGGTATGTTGGACCAAATCAGTAGAAATTGTCCTAGTGAACGGAAAATATATAGCCGATCGCCGCACGAAGTTCACAACGCCGTTGGCCCTTATTCATGCAGCAAACGCAGGACCCGTGTTGTCCTTTGTGTTATTAGTTTGGGCACTGGGCATAAATGCGCCAAACTTACTGTTACTCGTAAACACAGGTCATGGTATCAATGCTCAGTCTTGGCATGCAGGAACGAACAACTGCGCCTAGGTGTAAAGTTTTGCAGCGTCTTACCGCAGAAAAAACAACGGAAGCTCGGCGCAGGATACCGCTAGGCAGAACACCCAATATTGTGCGGTGTTGGGATGAAGGAGAGGGTTCTTTGACCATAAATATCTATAGCATTTGGAATGTGTGTAAAGCAAATACTGGTGAGACTCCAGCTGCTGCAGCCGCCAATGTAGGGTTTCATGCACACGCACAATACTATATCGAAGTGGGTATCGGCGATGTTAAGGTAACGAGCTTCGTGGATATTGGGGTGCAAAATACAATCAGCGTTTCATACGTGTATGAGCGATATTATTTTCACTATTCGATGGTGCAGGAGCATGTACGGATTACCGGATTTGGCAGGAAAGATTCGGATTCCTAGGAAAGCGGGTGTGTGGCGGAATTGGCGCTGAGTTTGGTGAAGTGAAGCTCCCGGTACGTCCAATTGTCATGTGAAAGCGAGTGGTGGGCTTGTTAATCAGCGATGGTAGCGCTATAGGGTGCGAAATATTTTACCACCTTGGATCTGAAGTGAGTATATTGGCAGGTCGAGATGAAACCGGCGATCTTCAAAACTGGTATTTATTTGAAATGATTGCTTATTCGAGTTTCGGATGATGCCGTTCGGATTGACCAACACACCGGCTGCATTTTAATGGCTGATGCCAATAGTACTATTGCGCCTACTCATGGAGTTCTGTTTATATTGCATTGATGACGTAATTGTGTTTTGAAATACTATTCAAGATCATCTATACGACCTAAGCTGCGTTCATAAGCGGCAACGTAAAGCGAGTTTAGCTATCGAGGGCAAAAAGTGTGAGTTTTTGCAGCAACACGTACTATCTTTGGGTCATATAGTGTCGAAAAAAGTATTGTCACGGGCCGCGAAAAAATTCACCTGGTTCCGGAAAGCCCCGTGCCCGATTCGGTTCTGAGGTACGTTAATTCCTCCCGTTAATGCTCTACTATCGGCAATTAATCGAGCATTATGCGTCGTCCACATTAAGCTGCGTGCTCCTACCGCACACGTTTACGCTAAGAACCCCACTGTTCGTTACACTGCAGTTGTCGTTACATTGCAACTTCGATTTCATCTGTTGCTACAAGCTTCGTGCAACAGTTGACATTTTTTAATGTCTTTCGCATTGCGATTCACATTTCACTACTTGTAACAACAATGTTTAAATTTGCACGCCTAGCGTAACGTCAACAGCGGCTTCCGCACGATGGTGTAATAAGGAATAATATTTTTGCACCGCAGCTGTAGAAAAAACACTGCACATATTTACTGAAATGTGTGCTCAAGTACAGCCGCCGCTACGTTGGCGAACACTGGCTAAATTTCATGTTACAGATCCAAAGTTAGTCCTGTTGCTTAATATTTGTAATAACAACTGACATTGCTACTACAAGGCGTGATCGCGAGTTTTAGCTGGTGTTCGTTTATGGTAGCAGTAACCACATTATTTGCTACAGCGTCGGTTTAGATGATGTAGCAGGAGCTTCGGTCTTGTGCGGAACCGTGTGTAGCACGCATCTTTTTTTGTGAATAGCGCATAACTTCCACGATCATTCACTAGGGTAACATGAATAATTCCCACAGGTAGTTTTTATTGTACATACAATTCTTGAGGCCATGTGCTGCATATAAATTGCTATTTTATCTCGATTTGAAAGGGGACTAATAGCGGAACATACCTTGCTTGCCAACATGTACGGCTATTTTTAACTCGAATTCGAACTCGATATTCAACAGTTACTCATCATCTTACCGGCAAGAATGAAAAGCTACTAGTACAGTCGCTTCTGCAGCCTTCTCTTTGCCAAATATATCATCATACACGGTCAAAGAAGGTATCTCCATTGAGCCTCAGACAACCCATACACCGACGAGAAGCTCCATCCCTCTCCTCCACCATGACAGGTGGTCTAATCCACATCCAGTGGCAATGCCGCAGGCGACGAACATATGTGCCGAAGCCGTCGCACCCCTCCCCATAACCTGCAGCTTCCCCGAGGACTCGGCTGATTCCCGTCCTGCGACCTCGCGTCTTGAGCATGTATGTTTATCATCATACAGCGCGTTCCTTTATTGTTACTCACTGTGCAGCTTCCTTGATTTTGATAACATTTGTTCCAAGATTTTACTGCTCACACCAGCGTTCAATGACCACTGTTTATGACAAACCAAGTGTATGTTTTGTCAGCTATTGTTACACTGCCGTGCAGATACTAGAGTTTCTATTACAGCTGTGGTGCAAAAATATTATTCCTCAGTACACCATCGTGCGCCAACCGTTGTTGATATTACACTAGGCTTGCCATTATAAACATTGTTGTTGCAAGCCGTGTAACGTTAATCGCAATGCCCGCTACAGGCGACGTTAAAAATGTCAACTGTTGCATGAAGCTTTTAGCGACAGATAAAATCAAAGCTACAATGTAGCGACAACCGCAGTGTAACGAACACTGCGGTTCTTTGCGTAACCGAGTGCAGTAGGTGCAATGTGAACGACGTATTACCGATGTATTGCGGCCCGCTTCATGAATTAACCAAGAAAAATGTTGTACCGACGTCGGAGCGGTGGGATTAAAAGCGTCAAAAATCATTTCAGAAGCTGAAATCTCTACTTAAGGCTGTCCTATATTAGCGTACACACAGCCCCTGAAACCTTTTCGGCTCCATGTGAATGCTAGTAACGAAGACTCATGGTTTATTTTGGCCCAGGTTGGTAACGATGATAAAGAACGGGTTATACACTACGGTAGTAAGAAATTTTGTACGCCGAAACTCGGTATGGGGTCACTGAGAAAGAGTGATTGGTTGTAATCCTAGGGTTTAAGCAATACAGCAACTTCTTGGTAATTTTACTATCATATTTACAGATCACGCTCCGTTGGTTCAGTTGCTCACGAAGACGAAGAGGGACGATCAAATAAAGCCACTGTTGGTCTAAAAATATAGCAGTTTATGAAATTTTGTATAAACCGGGTAAAGAGAAACTAAACTCTAATGCCTTTTACTACTACCATTACTAGAGGGTACAGTCGAAAGGCGTAATTCGGAGCCAAAGGCGTAACAGCGCCCAAGATAGCCCAAAAACAGTAGCTGACGTGCGTGAACTGATCGTACCGAACCGAGTCGTGGCACTAATACAGCCTGTAGACAATGAATACCCTGGTCTGTCAGGGCCCACGTGACATAGTGTAAATTAAGAACTGGTGGAGGCCGGTGATGAATTACCAGAATAGGAAAATACAGAAGCTATGGTAGGCTTTGATCTCCGGAAGCGTTCTTATGAAAAATTTTGGAATCCAGGCGTTTTGGAATGCAGACGATGTCTACTGCGCGCAGGAAAATTACTCGTTCATGTACTTAAATATATATTATTTTGGAAAGTCCGCAGTTGCCGGATGACGTCGCTGAGGATATTTGTAAGCAGGTAATGCAGCTAGAAGCAAGGTATTTTCGAAATAAACAGTATTTTTTATTATTATCAACGTAAAAATCAGTCGCCGCTGGGCGAGGTTATGCAATTCCAAATAGTAGTTCCGGGGGAACCCCGTTGTTATTACAACAGTTTCACGTTATAAAGTATTCGGGAAATTTGGACCTCGATCGGGTGCTGGTGAAATTGCAGCGGCGTTTCTTTTGGCTCAAAATTAAGGAATCAGTGCGGGAATTTGCCACAGAGTGTGTTCCGTGTGCGCGGTGGAAGCGCGGACCAAAATGGCTGCGGCAGGCTATAGCTATTTTCTTGTATTTTTTCTTGAATTCTACAATAGCAATTGCTTTAATCGACTGCGTAAGTAATCAGCGAAATAGTGTTTTTGAATTCTTGCAGATTTTTGTTAAATCGTTGACCGGAAATTGCGAACTGGATGAGGGCTGCGCGGTGTAGGCGACGAAGTGCCAAGTCGTGATTGTAGCATTGCAAATATGCTCTAATATTGTTAAATTTGCGGATCTTATATTCAAAAGCAGGTATTTTCAAATGTTATTGTATTTGAGTAATTGCTGTAAAACTTATCTGAAAGTCGTTTCAATATTATGCAGAGAGAGTTGTGCGTAGTCGGTTCACATTGTGGCAAAATTATTTAAAAACCTGGTACAGAAACTGTGTCACTTTTAAGAAAAGTGCTACAGAAAGTGTCATTTTTAGAAAAACTGCTACAGATACTGTGTCAGTTCAAGAAGACTCTTACAGAAACTGTCTCAGCTTTGGAAAACCTTCTGCAGAAACAGTGTCGCTTTTTGAAAAGCCGCAACAAAATCTGCGTCTCTTTTACAAAAAATGCTTCAGAAACTGTGTCAATTGTAGAAAAACTGTTACAGAAGCTGTATCACCTTTAGAAAAGTTGCTACAAAACTGACTCATTAACAAAATTGGACGAGTGATCTTTTAAGTTGTAGAGCCCCAACACGCGTTATTTGCTGCATGCGACGTAAATACAAATATTTTTGATAACGTTATTCAGCAACCCCGAAAACCTAGACACATTTTCATGACCTACATACATACATCTATATTGAAAAAAGTAGCAAAATTTGACTATTTTTGGTGCCAAAATTTACCTGATTTTACTCCAGCACCGTCTCGTAGAGTTACTGACACTTCTCATGTGGGGCAGAAACAATACCACTGACGTGCTTAAAGGATTATATAACCCATTAATGCACCATTCTCCCCAACCAAGTAAAACTAATGCGTTATTCACAAAGAAATGCATGCATCCATTACACAAATGTGAATACGGTCATAACCATTGTACGGGAATTTGCATCTACCATTGCATGATCACTGTTATTGCGAAGTTCACGTTATAACGTTCCTGCTGTTTCTCCGCGGGTGCAGGACACACCCGTAATTGTGGTCCACATCCAATGCAGAAATGGTCGCTGTTGTGGTGCTTGCGCACCGTTCATAACCACCTTGACATAGAAACACAGTGCAGTTATACTAAAAGGCTGATCAACTAAGGAGTGCGCATTGACCGGTAGCAAGTAAATTTGAACTTTTTTATTTTTACAGTGTCATTACATCACAACCACGAAATCATGCTGGTTTATGTTTTAAATTGATCTGATGACTATAACTGTTTGGCTTGTAGCCCGTTCTAATACTATAAACGAACAGATTAAAACTGTGTCGACAGTATTCCTGAGATTGAATGAAAACTGGTTGTATTGAATACAAAACTTGAGCTGATGCCGGCCTTTGTGACAATTTTATAGCCCAGCTCGGCTTATAAACATTTTCGCGGAGCCCGAAGCAGCGCTTATAATATCACAAAGGCTTGCTCAGGCTAGCTAAGCTGGGCATCATCGCCATGGTGGTGTGTGACAAAATCCGGCCCTAGTGCTACAAGGGCGCAGAAATTATTTGAGAAGTGGGGGGTCAGCTTCGTATGACAGCGCTAGACAAAATACATATATAGTTTAAAAAGTGAAAACATATAACGATAAATATAAATTAAAGGGTGTAGATACTAAGACCAACAATTTTAAGCGTCTGCATCGGTCTATTCACCTCTGATATCTTATGAGCTACGGCCTGCCGAACACTAAAACAATCATAACATCATAGCAAGGCTTGCTTACAAGTAGGTCACGCGCTGTCAGTCTATCTGCAAGCAATAGACATCATCAAAGGTAATGTCGCGCCATTGATCACAAAATATTTGGAAAAACCCAAATTAAAAAAAGCGTACGGAAAAATATAAATTGATTTCTGGCCGGATGGAAATATGACCTGATCATACGCGTGGCAAATTGATAAAAGCCTACGTCTACGTTAGATGATGTTCTCTCTTCAGCCGCTATTGCATGTGATGAACCAGAATTTTGTACAAAATGCCGAATATTCATTAGCTGTCGCTTGAAATTGATGCAACCAGAAAGTTGTCGAGAGAGGTTAAAATGGCTCGAACTTTGGCACAGTTTCGAAAATCAACGGCATAAATTTATACCGAATGGGTTTTTATTGTATAAATAGAGCTCCTGAAATTCTAAAATATATACTATATATTTATATACTAAAATATAATACATATATAATATAAACCAAATTTCCCTCAGTTATAAAGGTTGTATTTATTCGGTTGAACCAGTAGGTGCTTATAAATCGACCCTCTCCAGAAATTGGGGGAGGGGTTGTACTTACCCTCCCCAGAAACTGGTGGGTTTATGCATCTCGACTCCCCCCGGGTCAGGTCAAAGACGTCATCAAACACAGGTTTACATCTGAGTGCAGGGAAGTGTCATACTCTTCCCTAATACACTCTTGATATTACTAATTAGTTAATTTTTTAGCTACCTAGCTTTTTATATGGTGAATTTGACACTAGTTGTCTAAGATTTAATACTTATTATAACTTGATTAAATATTTAGTTGAAATACATGTATACACAAATAAGATACCAAATACTTTGCCCATTACACCGCTCACTTTTTGTAATTTCTTACGTTTACTAGTTGTTTATGACGTTTTTACCTTATCCGTGACCAACAACCGCTGTTGGAGTCGAGAATCGCAAAACTCTCAAGTCTACACATCTATGCTGCCGTTCTAAGACAAATGACCGTATGTCCACTAAACAAGATTTTGAGATATTGAATTTTAAGTGTTCTGGTAGTTTGCGGAGTCATGATAAGAGAAACGAGTTATATACTTTGTGTGGTACTTACAGTGTACAACCGGTAATGTGCACAGATAGCAAACTCCCTCCGTGTCAGCTATAACGAAGTTTTTTTGAACTTACGGTTTATTGCCTTAGAAAAGCCAAACGGTAATAATAATATTTTTCAGTGTCAAAAAACCGTATGTCCCAGATCTATTCAAATTGTTCTATCTTGCAGCTAATCATCGTGTTATCAACTGAAGCGATCGCCAGTTCCTCCCAAAAAGCCCTGGCCGTCGGCCGCAGAAGCGGAAGCAGATTAGCTAGAATTTTGGATTTTCGAATCGCTGCGATTCCGCAAGGTTTTTGGCCTGGACATGGAGCAACCTTGTGTCAAATTGCGGCGAGAGAAAATTAAATGATTTGTGGACAGTCGCCGTGTGATCTGTTTTGTAATAGAGTGCTCTAGAGTTTTTACGAAACTGTACTTGGCAATGTTTTTAAGTGTTGGTCGCGTCGGGTCTCGACGAAGCAATCGCTGTGAAACGGCGTCTCGCCACTGGCGCACACCAGGAATCTCCATCTGCTGCACTACAAGCTTACCCTTCATAACCCTGCCAACTGGGGTCTGAAAATCAGCTAAGTTTTCGACTTTACCCATCCGTTTCAGCTCCTGCTCCACACCGTGGTGAACTGAATCGGCCGACATGAAGCAATGTTCCTTTTCCAGGTATTTGAGGGTGATAGTGTCGGCCTCCAGATAGCCGCAGTTGATAGACGTGACAAAAAAACTTGTATAATTTCCAACTCTTGTTTTGTGCAATGCAGTTGTCGAGCCAAAATTTGTAGGATTCAGCCCCGCCGTAATGCAACAAAAACTTCCAAATGGCACTGCAAATATCCGCTGCTTCTCTCCCTATGGTAGCTTCATGCCAAATTATAGCGACGCTGTTGATGTTGTCCTGCTGTTGTTATCCTAATAATGCAAACGTAATTGAGGAAACGTGTAAACACCTGTCACGGTGGGCCGAACTCTTCTTTGGTATGCTCAGTCGGGACCCCCTGAAGAACCACCCGGAGATTCGCCCTTGATGGGTTCCTCGACGCGTCAGCTGTTGTCCCATCTGCTGAGGAAACTCCAACAGTCATTAAACAAATGAAACGGAACTAGGCACCAGGCGTAGATGGCATCCGCGATGAGCTAATCGCTGGTGATGAATCGGCTCGTCTTACATGGCTCAAAAGCTATATAGACTATGGATAAAATTCCTACCGACTGCCAGACTGCTGTGGCTCTGCCCTTTTACAAAAGGGGCGACAAAACACCGTGCAGCAATTTTCGCGAATCACCCTATTACCGAACAGCTATGAAGATATTCGAATCCGCCATACTATATATTCTAAGGCCAGAAGCGGAAAGGACAGCCCGCGAGAATCAAGCCGGGTTCCGGCCAAATCGTGGGTGTATAGAACAAATCTTTGACTATCGCAAAAAATCGAATCCCGATATGAATATCGACAGCCTATTGTTGCGTGCTTCTCTGATTTTGCCGAAAATTTTGATTCAATAGACAGCATAAAAGCTCTGTAATGCGTTCAGAGCCATATCAATCATGTACAGCAACACGTCTGCCATATTCTGTGCATTCGATGAAGAGTCACCCATTTCAATATCGACACTGGACTCCACCAGGGTACCATCCTTTCGCCTTCCCTGCTCATCCTCGCCGTTCACTCCATCATGGAAAGAGCATGCTCATCAGAGGATGGTGTGTTCGTCCCAGGGCCCAATCTCAGAGTGGCTGACCTTGACTATGCTGATAACTTAGTTATTCTGGGCGACTCCAGTACCTCAATACAATGTATGGTTGACCGGCTTGCAGCAGCCGCGACTTCTGAAAAACCTCAAACTTAATGCAAGTAAGACCAAGAGTTTATTTAGTTATATTGAAGAGAACATTGCAATCAAGTTCGGAGACAAACGCTAGAAAACGTCAGCCAGCTCCAGTACCTTGGAAGTTAGTTGGACCAGGATGGATGCCCCCGTTGACATCCGGACGCGCATCTCGTCGGCATCATTACTATTTAGAGCCACGTGGAGCCCGTTTTAGCGGCGCAGATCAAACTCAATCGCAACAAACGCAGGAGTCTACGACGTCCATGTTCGCTCCACCCTCTTTACGTATATGAAATATGGGCGCCCAACAAATCTGCTATGGCGGCTCTCTCAGGGTTTGAACACAGCTGCTGGCGAGCTATGCTCAAAACAAAATTGTACGACAGGAATGCCAACACCGAAATAGCTGCTCGATCCTTGCACGAAACTGCAGTGTCAAAATGGTGCAGGCAGATAGATTTCGATGGGCTGGCTTCGTGGACTGGTATTGGTTTCCGTTTGGTTACCTTTTTCAGCGAAACTTGGCCAACCAGGAAACGTCCTAACGGGCGATGCAACAACAATTGGAAGCGAACCGTCCACAAGGACCTGGAAAGACTGGGTCTCGATCGCACTTTTTCACTTCAATGCTGGAAGAACAGGAAGACTCAGGACCAGGGCTTTTGGCGAACAGTATGCCGACGCTTCATGGATGGCAACAGCCGATTTTGGCCGAAATAGTGTACACATATAATTTGGTTATGTTTGACTGCTGAGTGAAATACAAGCTAGGTAGCAGCATGAGCTTGGCTCGGATTCTAGGTTAACCATATAAATTAATACTAAAACGTTTTTCAATAACAACGATTTCACGTTCTTCCCGATATCAATAATTATTTTTTATCGTATATTCTCCATGTGCGGCCGAGTTTAATTGTTCACATTTGCAATTTGTATGGGTTCTCAGATGAAACATTTCAAGCAATGTTCTTCCAAAGTTGCAAGATGACTACTCGACGACATTAATCGGGCCTATCGTAGGACCTTGATCTGACACGAAGATCCGAGTCGAGTCTGTGACTAGACCTGGCCTGAACCAGACTACGATCTCTATTTACAACAATTTGGTTTAGAAACATTGAAATAATATATTCAATCGAATTTTACCAATAATATGCAACAGAGCTTTTACAAATACAAAAAAACTGATTGACTGTTGATATGATGGAAACCTTCTGTAAATGTACTTTGCATGCGGTACATTCCACCCGTTCTAACTACGGATAAATGCTAGTTCAAATGGGGCGAGCGAAATGAGCGGAATTTCCACTAAGAGCGCTAGTGGAAAGATCGCAAAAATTTATTTTTTTTCTGGCTTTCAGTGTCACTATTAACTAATCTTCGCATGGATGGATTTGGCAATTATTATTCGATAGCACAAGTGATGACGATGCGCGGTTTGGTTGAATACTAGGAACTCTGACTTGATATATTGGGTGAAAATAGTAGTAGGAAAAATGGCGGTTCTGGACCAGATGATTATTGACCTGTCAAATTTTTAGGAGAAATAATGATTAAAATGACCTGTCAAAAATGATTAATTACCTGTCAAAATTGATTAATTACCCTAAATACATATACATATATACGTAATATATGGTCCCCCTCCGCCCATGCATTATAATATATACACGTATACATATATTCATAACACCCACCATATACGTAGATTCTATCTAGCATACATCACTAATACCCGTATATACAACAACTTACATGTATACAGCAAATACATACATACTAGGTATTTTTATAATGACAACGTAGTCTTTGTACCGAACGTGAAACGTAGCAAATGTGCGAAGAATATTGTTGGATTGCATACTGGTACATAGGGCTAAACAAATAATTCTGTGATGGGATGTAATAATAAAAAACCATTGTTACTCGTATGAATTTTGTTAGTAGTATTTTTGTTTTTATTTAAACTTCATACGGTTTAAAATTTTCATCTTTTAACGATATGCTGTTACCAAGCTAACAAAAAATTTTATAGTAGTAATATTGCGATGTTTCTGGAAGCATTATTATCAAAATACACTGCACTAAAGCATTTTATGTTTGTCGTAAAATTTTATTAAGTTTTGTTTGTAACAATTATTACGTATTGGCCAGCGGCAAAAAGCTTCTAATAAGTAGATATATCAACTTCCAACAGCAAATTTAGCACACAATATATAATAAACTGCGCAAATAAGTTTAAACTAGCTTAAAGATGTGTGCTCAACCGTGAAACTAAAATCTTATTGTACTTTAGTGTAAATTTTTGTTAAAATGATAAACTTTTGTAAAAATTAGCCCCAAGCAATTTCGACGGTATAAAAATGGATGCAAACTCCGCAAAACTGTCAGTGTTATGGTATACAGTTTCAGATTCCTAGCATGTACGATATATTTAGCCTTGTTGTTCAAATTAGGGACAACTTTTCTAGTTGCGGTATATTTCATTCGGAAATCCTCCTTTACCTGGAGGCAATAGGGGGACAACATTGAGTCTTCAATTTTCATAGACTCAGCAGCAAGAGGGTAATAACTGTGTAGTGTGTGTAAATAATCTGCGTATTCTAAATCAACTTCGAGTACATAACCAATATCCCCATCGTTTTCCCAATTTATCTTTGACAACTGATTTTCTTCAACCCATTTGAATCCATCTACATGTAACTTCTGAACCATGGTCCATCCATATAAATTATTAGCATCCAAGTACGTTATATAGTTTGACTACTGCTTACTTGGCTCATAATTTTCAAGATACTTGTTGTTGGCTTTGGCATACCGGTGTGAAATCATTGAAATACCTCATCTTATGCCATGTTCAAAAAACATGTACATGTTAGAGTCTTTCAACAATTGTAACCGAACACCCGTCTACTTTAAAGAAACATCCCATCCAAAACTTGGGAGCGTTATATAATGTACTGCATCCAACTTATAATTATCAACAGCAAAATTTCTAAAACTTTCAAATACATCACATAATAACAAAACATCAGTTTTAACGTAGAAATCATGGTACTGACCCATGTTCTCCAAATTTAGTTCAGACCACACTTTTTCTGCATTTTTACAATCATCTTCAGTCATACTTTGATCATTTAGTTTATTGTAGAACTTTTCTATAGATGGTAGTTGCGTTTCATCAAAGCGTTCCCAAGAGTCCATATAATCGTAGGAGTATACTCCCTTTCGCAATAATAGTTCTGTACTGTTCCCAAATTCCGCCATCATTACTGGAAATTTACCATCCTTCTTTAAATTGTCCACCAACGCCTGAAGGGAAGAAGATAGGAATTGAAAACTGTCTTTAAACTTGAGAGACCAAGTATATCTTTTCGGTTTTGGACTATCTTCCGCTGCTATAGTGTCTTCATCCGCAATATTATCTAAAAGTTCGTTATCCTCCATATCGCTTTATTCGCCCTCACCTAGTTGATTAAGAGATATCACATCAGATAAATTGTCTTCGTTAACTTCTAGATGAGGTTGAACGTTTGGTTACATTGTGTCGTGTATAGCAAAGAGATGAGCGAGGTATCCATTGGGGTCATATGTTACAGATCGTTGTTGCTGCTCCACAATTTGATGTTGAAGTTTGATGCTAAAGGACAGATAATCCTCAGCACCTTTGGGTATACAATTGAGCTCCATCTTACATTGATTGGTTAATTTACCAATCTCTTGCATGATGAGTTGACCATCATATTTTCGCAAGTTGTGGAAAAATATATTGACATCACGGTTTATCTGGTAGCTGATGTTGCATTCATTGTGGACTGCACCATGGAATCGACCACACTGATGACAGTGGTCTCTGACACGATCGTACAGGAGTTGTTTACCACAAATGAAGCAGTCTTTCGGGTAGTTGTACTGAAACCAATCGTTTTTAGTCATTTGCAGCGAAATTGGGTTATTGACGCGTTCTTGGTACTTATTAACCAATTCAATTACATTGAGTAAAAAGTTTTTGACACAGTCTTTGCCACGATATACCACGAGTTTCCCCATTTCTTTTGTATCCTCTCCAGA
>JASANE010025945.1:0-23729 GCA_030248225.1 Trileptium ribeirensis
ATCCGTGACAGGGTCGGAACGACCCTGTTACACAGTACTAATCGATGGGCTAAAGTAACTTTTAAGGACGTGACAAGCATACTTTGCCCTTCTCCATATATAAACTATGCCTGGTTTTGCGTCTAAGCTAAAGCATTAATATATGAATGAGTCTTATATTACTAATGCGGCGTTGACGTTATAATGTCCCCGCTGTTTGGAACTTTTGAGCCCCTGTAGTAAACGTGAACGTGAACGCGGCATAAGCCTAAGCTCAAGTCAGAAAGTTGCCGCCCCAAGGATACCTCGCAGTAAGTAAAACAAGTTTTTTATTAAAGTTGTAACTCTGTGAATTTAGATTCCATATTACAGAACTGAATTCAGTTGATATGGAAAAGCCATGCTGCTTAAAAGCAAGGAATGACAAATTATGTAAAATCCACTAAAATTTCTCAGTTTCTTCTCCATAACGGCTTACTAATTAAATTACAATGTACTCTGTGAATTTAGATTCCATATTACAGAACTGAATTCAGTTGATATGGAAAAGCCATGCTGCTTAAAAGCAAGGAATGACAAATTATGTAAAATCCACTAAAATTTCTAGTATCTCTCCATAATGGCTTACTAATTCCATTACAATGTACTCTGTGAATTTAGATTCCATATTACAGAACTGAATTCAGTTGATATGGAAAAGCCATGCTGCTTTAAAGAAAAGGAATGACAAATTGATGAAAAATCCCACTAAAATTTCTAGTATTCTCTCCATAATGGCTTACTAATTCCATTACAATGTACTCTGCGAATTTAGATTCAAGAATAAAGAAAATTAGTCAACTAAAGGCATGCTGCTAAAAGCAAGAATACAAATAGAAAATCCACAAAATTTCAGCATTTTTAAAGGCTAGAATTCATACAAGACTCGGAATGAATTCAATAAAAACGAATTCCAGCATAGAAAAGCCATGCGCAAAAAAGAATAAAATAAAATCCCAAAAATTCCAGCATCTAAACAACCAATCAAAAACCCAAAACAATACAAACCAACAACACAAAAAAGATGCGCAAAAGCAAGAAACAAAAAAATCACAAAATAATCCCATAACAACAATCATACAATTACTCTAATTTATTCCATATTACAGAACTGAATTCAGTTGATATGGAAAAGCCATGCTGCTTAAAAGCAAGGAATGACAAATTATGTAAAATCCACTAAAATTTCTAGTATCTCTCCATAATGGCTTACTAATTCCATTACAATGTACTCTGTGAATTTAGATTCCATATTACAAGAATCAATTCAGTTGAAGGAAAAGCCATGCTGCTAAAAAGAACCACAACCAAAAATCCAAAATTTCAAGAATTCTCCCAAATGCACAATTCAACAAACTGCAATAATTCCAAACAAACAATCAAGCAAAAGCCAGCGCAAAAAAAAGCAAAAGAAAATCCACAAAAGACCAAAGCAACAATCCAACAAACCAATATCCAAACAAACAATCAAAGAAAAGCCATGCGCAAAAGCACGAAAAAATAAAAATCCACAAAATATCAAATGCACAATCCAACAATACCAATAACCAAACAATCAAAGAAAAGCCAGCGCAAGAAAGAACAAAAAAAATCACAAACCAACCCAAACACAATTCAACAACAAAAACCCACAGAACTGAATTCAGTTGATATAGGAAAAGCCATGCTGCTTAAAAGCAAGGAATGACAAATTATGTAAAATCCACTAAAATTTCTAGTATCTCTCCATAATGGTTACTAATTCCATTAAAGTACTGTGAATTTAGGTTCCATATTAAGAAAATTCAGTTGATAAAACTATGCTGTTAAAATAATAAATAAAATTATTAAATCCATAAAAATCCCACATCTCCATAATGGCTTACTAATTCCATTACAATGTACTCTGTGAATTTAGATTCCATATTACAGAACTGAATTCAGTTGATATGGAAAAACCATGCTGCTTAAAAGCAAGGAAATGAAATTATAAAAATCCACAAAATTTCTAGTATCTCTCCATAATGGCTTACTAATTCCATTACAATGTACTCTGTGAATTTAGATTCCATAATTCAAGCAGAACTAATTCAGTCATAAGGAGCAAAATACAAATTATGTAAAATCCACTAAAATTTCTAGTATCTCTCCATAATGGCTTACTAATTCCATTACAATGTACTCTGTGAATTTATGGTTCCATATTAAGAACGAGTCTCATAACGCAAAGTCATGTTAAAAGCAAGGAATGACAAATATGAAAAAATCCACAAAATGAGCAATCCTCCAAAGGCTACAGTCCTACAATATCCGCCATAATCCATAAATCATCACTCAACAAAAGCCAGCGCAAAGACCAAATAGAAAATCCACAAAATCAACTCAAAAATGGCACAATCATAAAAAACCGATCCACAAAACAATCAAAGAAAAGCCAGCGCAAAAAAAGAATAAAATAAAAATCACAAATCAACCCAAAGCACAATCCAAAATAAATACCAAAAGAACAAAACACCAAAGAGCCAGCCAAAAAAAAAAAAAAATCAAAATAAGATCAAACCAATCTCATAAATATTGTTATTCCATATTACAGAACTGAATTCAGTTGATATGGAAAAGCCATGCTGCTTAAAAGCAAGGAATGACAAATTATGTAAAATCCACTAAAATTTCTAGTATCTCTCCATAATGGCTAACTCAATTCCATTACAATGTACTCTGTGAATTTAGATTCCATATTACATAACTGAATTCAGTTGATATGGAAAAGCCATGCTGCTTAAAGAAAGGAATGACAAATTAGAAAATTCACAAATTTTTAGAAATTTCATAGAAAGCAAATTCACCAAAAACAAATTCAATAAAACATCATCTCCAACAAAACCACCCAAAAAAAAAAAAAAAATCCACAAAATCCAAACAATTCCCAAACAAATTCAACAAACCAAAATTCAAAAAACAACAAGCTTCCAAAAACACGCAAAAGCAAACAAAAAAAAATCCACAAAAATCAGATCTCCAAACAAAAAAATTCAAGCACACTCCCCAATCAAATCAATTACAAACAATTCACAAAAAAAAATAAAATAACAAATTATGTAAAATCCACTAAAATTTCTAGCATCTCTCCATATATGGCTTACTAATTCCATTACAATGTACTCTGTGAATTTAGATTCCATATTACAGAACTGAATTCAGTCGATATGGAAAAGCCATGCTGCTTTAAAGCAAGGAATGACAAATTATGTAAAATCCACTAAAATTTCTAGTATCTCTCCATAATGGCTTACTAATTCCATTACAATGTACTCTGTGAATTTAGATTCATATTAAACTGAATTCAGTTGAATGGAAAAGCCATGCTGCTAAGCAGGGAAAATGACAAATTATGTAAATCCATGACAGTTTTTAGCATCTTTTCCATAATGGTTAATTAATTCATTACAATGTACTCTGTGAATTTAGATTCCATACTGCATATAAACTGTAATTCAGTCTATATGGAAAAGCCATGCTGCTTAAAATAGGCAAATGCAAATTATGTAAATTTATTAACTTTTTAGTATCTCTCCATAATGGTTTACTAATTCCATTACAATGTACTCTGTGAATTCAGATCCCATATTACAGAACTGAATTGTCAGTTGATATGGAAAAGCCATGCTGCTTAAAAGCAAGGAATGACAAATTACGTAAAATCCACTAATATTTCTATTTATTTTTCTATATTGGCTTACTATTTCCATTACAATGTACTCTGTGAATTTAGATTCCATATTACAGAACTGAATTCAGTCTTGATACTGCAAAGCCATGCTGTTTAAAAGCAGAATACAAATTATTAAAATTTTATCACCAAACTTTGATATATTTTTCATAATGGCTTACTGAATTTCATTACAATGTACTCTGTGAATTTAGATTCCATATTACAAACTGAATTCAGTTGATATGGAAAAGCCATGCTGCTTAAAAGCAAGGAATGACAAATTATGTAAAATCCACTAAAATTTCTAGTATCTCTCCATAATGGATTACTAATTCCATTACAATGTACTCTGTTTATTTAGATTCCATATTACAGTTCTGAATTAAGTTGATATGGAAAAGCCATGCTGCTTAAAAGCAAAGAATGACATATTATGTAAAATCCACTAAAATTTCTAGTATCTCTCCATAATGGCTTACTAATTCCATTACAATGTAGGAATTTAGATTCATATTAAAAAAATATAAAAAAAAAAAAAAAAAAAATACTCTGTGAATTTAGATTCCATATTACAGAACTGAATTCAGTTGATATGGAAAAGCCATGCTGCTTAAAAGCAAGGAATGACAAATTATGTAAAATCCACTAAAATTTCTAGTATCTCTCCATAATGGCTTACTAATTCCATTACAATGTACTCTGTGAATTTAGATTCCATATTACAGAACTGAATTCAGTTGATATGGAAAAGCCATGCTGCTTAAAAGCAAGAAATGACAAATTATGTAAAATCCACTAAAATTTCTAGTATCTCTCCATAATGGCTTACTAATTCCATTACAATGTACTCTGTGAATTTAGATTCCATATTACAGAACTGAATTCAGTTGATATGGAAAAGCCATGCTGCTTAAAAGCAAGGAATGACAAATTATGTAAAATCCACTAAAATTTCTAGTATCTCTCCATAATGGCTTACTAATTCCATTACAATGTACTCTGTGAATTTAGATTCCATATTACAGAACTGAATTCAGTTGATATGGAAAAGCCATGCTGCTTAAAAGCAAGGAATGACAAATTATGTAAAATCCACTAAAATTTACCCTAGTATCTCTCCATAATGGCTTACTAATTCCATTACAATGTACTCTGTGAATTTAGGTTCCATATTACAGAACTGAATTCAGTTGATATGGAAAAGCCATGCTGCTTAAAAGCAAGGAATGAAGAATGAAAAAAAAAAGAACAAATTATGTAAAATCCACTAAAATTTCTAGTATCTCTCCATAATGGCTTACTAATTCCATTACAATGTACTCTGTGAATTTAGATTCCATATTACAGAACTGAATTCAGTTGATATGGAAAAGCCATGCTGCTTAAAAGCAAGGAATGACAAATTATGTAAAATCCACTAAAATTTCTAGTATCTCTCCATAATGGCTTACTAATTCCATTACAATGTACTCTGTGAATTTAGATTCCATATTACAGAACTGAATTCAGTTGATATGGAAAAGCCATGCTGCTTAAAAGCAAGGAATGACAAATTATGTAAAATCCACTAAAATTTCTAGTATCTCTCCATAATGGCTTACTAATTCCATTACAATGTACTCTGTGAATTTAGGTTCCATATTACAGAACTGAATTCAGTTGATATGGAAAAGCCATGCTGCTTAAAAGCAAGGAATGACAAATTATGTAAAATCCACTAAAATTTCTAGTATCTCTCCATAATGGCTTACTAATTCCATTACAATGTACTCTGTGAATTTAGATTCCATATTACAGAACTGAATTCAGTTGATATGGAAAAGCCATGCTGCTTAAAAGCAAGGAATGACAAATTATGTAAAATCCACTAAAATTTCTAGTATCTCTCCATAATGGCTTACTAATTCCATTACAATGTACTCTGTGAATTTAGATTCCATATTACAGAACTGAATTCAGTTGATATGGAAAAGCCATGCTGCTTAAAAGCAAGGAATGACAAATTATGTAAAATCCACTAAAATTTCTAGTATCTCTCCATAATGGCTTACTAATTCTATTACAATATACTCTGTGAATTTAGATTCCATTTTACAAAACTGAATTCAGTTGATATGGAAAACAAATCTATCATGTTTTTTGCCAAACACTCCAAAATTGTATTTATAGCTGCACAATTTTAGTTGCCTGGAAAATTCAATCCGACCGAATACAAAGCCAACTGCCTGAGACTAAAAGAGTATCGGCAGCAAAAACGTGAAGCACAAACAGTAACACCTAGTGGTCATCATCTACAACAACAGCAGCACCAGCATTTCGTTACCGCCGGCCATCACAATTCTTCTTCAGGAGGAATTGTCGCAATTACAACAGCGAACGGACCAGAAGCCAGCCGTGGCGAACATGATGGTAGAAACAGCGCTTTCGGTAAACCAGCGTCTGCAAGCATCGTTTCTCCGAGCCAGCAATTTGTTTTTGCCTAAGAATTCGTTATATAGAAGGTTTTGACGAGTTTTTGCAAGGCTCGAGCTTTCTAGACATAATTCAGTACATTCGTGGTCCGAAAGGACACTATTGCAAACGATGTTATAGCTAACAAGCTACCTTATCTGATTGTACAGTACACATTGGATTAGCCTGAACGATTTAGCGGTTTGCAAGAAGTTTTGGTATTTCACATCAGTATATAAGGTTTATGCTAGCACCCGATATATTAGCTCTTTACCTCAACCTGGCGGGCATACAGTCGTAAAGGACAAAAAATAAAGTTTAATCAACTTTATTTTTGGCCATTTACAAATTTATTTACTTGAACCATCGTTACTTCCCGCAACGATGCAGCTTTTATACAATTGACCAGCCTACGAAGTTTATGTGAACTGGTACTCAGGCTGGCCATATTTAAAAAGCAGAATCTAAGCTGATCCGCAAGTCCATATATATCCCTGCCATATGGCGTCCGCTGCACAACTAGTGGGCCCATAAATGTGTATTCCGCTTTGTAGGTTATATTTAAAATTTATTATTGCTTATTGCTAATTATATACTGCTGGCATATAAATGTATATATATTCCGCTTTGAAGCTTATATATGTATACAACCTTATGGCCCATGTCACCTTTAGGGGCCGGACGTTATAACGTTAGAAAAAAGAACAGCTTAGAGCGGGGGGTTCAGGGGGCGACAGTCCCCCGACTTAGGCTTAGGCTTAGTACATGGCTCATATAGGGACCTTAGCTTAGGCTAAGACTAAGGCTTAGGCTTAGTATATCGAGAACGGCATAGCATGCATTTCACTTCCGCCCCTAAAGGTTACATTGGCCCAACTTATTATTGCTTACTATATTTGGGTTTATATTTTTAGCTAGTTGTTATTTTTTATTATATAATATTTGTAACAGTATGGTAAAGACCGTAGTGAAAGTTCAACAAAGGTTTCATTCGTTTGTGTACTACCGCCCCAACATTCTTGAGTCTCGTAGAATAGCTTGTTTTTTATTTAAAAATATTGTGCTAACGGAAAAGCTATTGTCTGTTGCTAAGTTGGCTTGTTTTTAGTAAACTGCCATAGGCTCCAAGTATTCATGTGCCGGTTCCCACACGTTAAGCGGTTTTCCCAATGAACTCAATTTTGACTTACAGGTTCGGTAAGAATTGCAACCAGCAATTCGTAAATCACATACAAATACGTAAGATTCCAACTCTGACTAATGACAATAGTTGTATCTGTCGTACCAAAGTGTAGCCTACGTGGTTCTAGGGGTGTTTAGTACCACCGTAAATTACAAGTAGTTGTATCTGCCTGTCTTGTTTGATAAATTGAAGTATCGGTCAGTAGCATTATGAGATCAGTTATTTTAAAAAGAAAATATAGTCAAAATTTGTTCCTTTTAGGTTATGAATTCATTTACTAAAAACTAATAAATTATATGAACATTGCGAATCCAACCACGGAGATTTAAAATATACTATTTGATTTGTTTTTTCTACACATTTGTTTGCGATAATTTCCACTTAGAAAAGATTGAATTATCTATGAAAACAGCGGAATGCCAAAAAGATGTTAGAGAAATTTGGTTGTGTTATAAATTTTAGGCAGCTCATAAAATATAGACGTCTTGCAATAATCGTTTATCATAGAGGCACTTTTTAATAATTCTTTGTGAGTCAGTTTGAAGGTATAGTTTGCACACGAATTAATGAATGAACCATTTATTAAACACAAGTGAAAAACGCTGGGAACACTTATATATCTGGTATAGTATAATGTTGTATTACTTACACTTCAGACAATACAAAAATTATACCAGTATGGTCATAACTAAAGAGCAAATATATTATGGGTCTTTTATTGGAAAAACCAATCAGTTGGTTCATTCGTAACATGGAATCCTGCAATAGTAGACCGATACTCGCAGTATCGATAGCCGACTGCTTAGTGTATACCAATTTGCCACGTTACCTGTCTGCACAAATTTAACCCTATATATACCTATAAAATCTAACCTGTTTAGGATTAGTTATTTTGTTTTTTTCCTTTCTATTTTGCAAGTGTTAATTTTATTGTTTTGCGTTAAAAGAGTACTCACATTGATCATATAGTAAAAAAATTATTATTAATAATATATGTACTTGCTCGTTCTATTCCGTGAACTTGGTAGGAGTTATGTGCATTATTTTATAAATATATGGTGTTTAAGGTTATTTGTCTGCATTTTTATATGTGTCCGAGATCCTTAGGCCCAAGAGATTTGGACTTATATAAACTTGATCCTTCTATTCCGTTAATTTGGTAGGACTTTACTTCCCTTTATATATAATTGTCTTCTTTAGGCTATTTGTCTGCATTCTTATAACATAGCTGTCCAAGGTCCTTACACCGCAGAGATTTGCACTGTGTAGTGCAAAAAACATGAGAACAAATATCCCAATACAACAGAATGGTCTTCGTTGTGATATGCCAGCCCCAAACACTGTCTTTTGCTGAGACTTTTAAGATTAAAAATACATGACCTCAATTAAAAATACAGCTTAATTTTGCAGTGTTAATACAGTAAACAATAGGAAACCTATTTCGTGCACGGCAAAATTAGAGGAATTCTTCTTATTTACTAACTTTTACCGTTGCTGAAATATATTGCAATTCACCAAAAACGTACTAATTATGCAACTGCAGCTCGGCAGTATCGCTAACATATTTTTTCAGGTTCTGCCATACATAAATTGTGTAAACTATTTGCTTTTTTGTTAAAGTATATGTATGTGGTCATAATTGCCTGTGCGCTCGTGATAGCTGTGTAGTTGTTTTCATGAAACATTTGCTGGTTTATTAACTGAACTATTTATCAGCTATTCAGCTGGATGATAGGAGTTCAAGATCTATCGGTACGCCAGGGTGGTAATCAAAGATTTCCCATTCTCCTTATAATTTTTCACAATGCTTCCATAAAATTTTGTGATTCAGCTCAAATTGGAAAAAAATTCGTGTGGAGCTTGGCTTTGGCATGGGACCGCAAGTATGATAAACATGCCTTATAGGAAATGTCACTCTTGCGGGGAGGCAGCGCCTATGAACACACGTGATGGTGGATTATAGCTTTTGGGAACAGTGCATTACAATTAAGTTGCGCATTTAGATTATATAAAATGAATGATTATGATAGTTCGATAAAGTGTTGCTTATATTTTCCGGTCAAAAGATGTAAACGTGGACAACATTCTTCCTGTACTTTTAGCTATTGGTGCCGTTCATTATTAAAATACAAATATTTGAGGGTTTCCTAGAAACACCCTGGCCTAAGCGGATATTAGTTACTGCACTTCCGCAGCAAAACAGTTTTTCATTTATTTAAAATTTTCATTTATTAATTTCTACTCGGTATTGCTTAGGCCAAAATGTGTTAATTTTGCTACAATCTATACTTTTCACTGCGTAGCAACCGGAAAGTGTTCTCAGCATTTTGTCTATATAAATAATAGACGATGTCATTCGATTTAGATATATATGTTAGAGTGTACCCAGCTACGCGTGCATAGTTCACGGTGTTAGGCTATATAAACCTTCGCGTGAAATATTCGGTTTCCACTTTAATTTTGGTTGTATATTATACGCTTACAAATATATATCAAACATGTTGTAGCCTAAAATGAAACTATTAATAAAACAAGATGTCTTACCTGCTCCTACCATTATAGACGGTCAATACAAGATTGTTAATTGTATTTATTATGAAATCAAAAACTTTTATACAATGACTGTATTTCAACTGTTAAGCAGCAAAATATATAAGTTTTATCAGTGCAAATCATTTTTATTAGTAAAGTATAGCTTAACAGTATCATGGTACGCGCTCACCTGAACTTGCATCCAAAAATTTTGCCTATTCAAAAATCCTGAAGCAGTGGCATTAATGTGAAAAAAAATTGACTTGATGTGGTTATAACAAAACGAATATCAACGACCGGTCACCTGCAATTTTTCAGAGCTTGGGACGCGCTGTACTGAGATAATTGAAAATTTAAAACTTCACCACAAATTTCACCCACATTTTATCACAAAAATACGTTTCAATTTACACCGATTTCATTTTTTGAAGAACATAACTGCGTTTTGTCATAAAATAGAATACCTATATATACTACAAAGGTCGAATATAAAATGTGCTCCAGGACTTCGAAAATGTTGCATGCAGTTATAGTATAATAACGATACCAAAATTACCGACAAAACAAGCAAAACTTTATTATAATACCAATATTGTACTATATTGCACACTCAGACATTCAAAGATGGGGTTGTATCAAATTACTATGGCACGAATTATACCATTATGCATGTTAAGGTCATAAAAATATGATATTGTTCATGACTAGATGCAAGTCGTGCCGTACCGTGTTGTACTAAGCCGAAAGCGTGAGCTTTACCCTACGCTAAGATCATTCCATGAGCCTCATAAATACTAAGCTGTCGTTGTTTGGAGATATAACAGTACGTCCTCAGCTTGACTTTGGCCACCGTGGGCATGGGACAATGAAGTGTTCAAATTTTTTGGCGCACATGCTTTTTAAATTTATTCGAGAGCTATTTGAAGTTTGTTCGAAACACGTACTGCGAATTGGTAAATTTCGTTCTCCAGTTTCATGTTCGTGTGTTCGAAATGCGACAGTCATTTCTGAAGAACACTGTAACTCAGCGCCAACAATATACCTGGCGAAGTATTCTCAGGGCGTATCGACACTAAGCTGTGCATTCACGCTTTACAAAGACGACCAATTATGCGCATCTACACCACAAGAATACACGACATTTACAGTGCAGTTTGTATAACAAAACCCCATTAGCAGTCTAAAGATTTAGCATGAAGTGGCAGTATCATGAAAGCAGACATACTGCTAAAAATCTAACCATTATTTAACTTTAATTTACTACTAATGTATAAGTACAAAGCTTGTAAGCCTTAACCCATTACTTCTCAGCATTGTCCCCATGCACAAACGTATAATGCCAAAAGGCGTACAACTAAAATTTCCATTTGCACATTTTGTTATTTGCGCGTTTTAAATGTTCCAAAACCCTTTCCATCTTAAGCCCAATCGTATTTTGCACAATCTTGAACCAATTTTTGATCCAACTGCGGAATGAACATAGATCGCTCGAGTACGAGTCCCGTACACTAGCGAATATGATATCTATGAGCTGTTGCTCAGCCACTTAAAAACCTTGCAAAGCGAATGAAAAACAATGCACGTGCAAACGGACGCCGAACGACAATTAACCCGCTACACAATGTACACTGCGACAAATGTGTAAATTTATTTAAGAATGACAGGCTGAAGAAGCCGTGGAACTGTTCTTATATGGTTTGAGCACGCTATGCATTATCGTATAATCCGGCTTCAAATGCAAGCCCCGGCTCCAGTTTGTCAAACGTGGAACAGAAACACAAATTAATTTGGGCATTAAAAGGGGAACAATGTTGTGTTTTGATCGATCTTCAAAACACGTATCCACGACATTTGAGCGATCGACACTTGCACTCAACTTTGCCAGACCCACCATGAGGTTTAGGAGACGGGGAAGCTCGCTTAATCGATAAGTTGCTATGAGCTGGAGCATGACCAATTGAAGATTCGTCTAAAATTTATTAAGATACATAGGTACGTGACTCCACACCGTTCAAATTTAATCTACCTAGCAGCTTCTACTAAAAATGAATATTTTTCTTATACCTGGAAAGCGCAGCGTGAGCAAATTTTGAAAGGAACGATAAACGCATCAGTACAATTTCAGAACCCAATTTACATACCCAAAACATATAAAACATTTTTGGACAAAATAGTATCTGAACTTTAAATGATTATTTGTATTGTCCGATTTGTTCTGCACAAAATCAAAATATATTAATTTTTGCGGTCGCGAATGTCATTTTATGAACTTTTTCATAACGTCCAATTCGATCGGTGACATGAAGATCCTAAATTCGTCTAAAGGACTAAAGTCATCTAGGATTGCTGTGCATAGTTGAAAGCAAAAACACTTAATATCAAATCACTCGCCCTGTTTGTTGAACGTATTAAACGTTCTAATCGATCGGTGACATGAAGAACGTAAATTCGTCTAAAGGACTAAAGTCATCTAGGATTGCTGTGCATAGTTGAAAGCAAAAACAATATCAAATCACTCGCCCTGTTTGTTGAACGTATTAAACGTTCTAATCGATCGGTGACATGAAGAACGTAAATTCGTCTAAAGGACTAAAGTCATCTAGGATTGCTGTGCATAGTTGAAAGCAAAAACAATATCAAATCACTCGCCCTTTTTGTTGAACGTATTAAACATTTTAATCGATCGGTGACATGACGAACGTAAATTCGTCTAAAGGACTAAAGTCATCTAGGATTGCTGTGCATAGTTTAAAGCAAAAACAATTAATATCAAATCACTCGCCCTGTTTGTTGAACGTATTAAACGTTCTAATCGATCGGTGACATGAAGAACGTAAATTCGTCTAAAGGACTAAAGTCATCTAGGATTGCTGTGCATAGTTGAAAGCAAAAACAATATCAAATCACTCGCCCTGTTTGTTGAACGTATTAAACGTGGTAATATGTATTCTTTAAACAAATGAAGAGGAATTGTAAAGCTTACATGACTCAAACTCGCCAGCACGATAGTCCGACACAATTTCTTCATCGGCAGCAATGTCCCGGATTGCAAAATAGGCAATACGCGGAATTTCGGTATTCAAGCTCGATCCAAGCGCCATAAACGGCACTGTTCGGCTCACACTGAATGTATCTTTAAATAAATGAAGTGAATTGTAAAGCTTACATGACTCAAACTCGCCAGCACGATAGTCCGACACAATTTCTTCATCGGCAGCAATGTCCCGGATTGCAAAATAGGCAATACGCGGAATTTCGGTATTCAAATGCTCGATCCAAGCGCCATAAACGGCACAGTTCGGCTCACACTGAAATATTATCGAATTATATTAGAGCCACGACGATGAGACAGCTAAATTTTACGCTTATCTTAATCATAACTAGCAGGTAACTGGGGCGTCCAGAGGAAGCAGAGCGAATGGGGCGACCAGCTTTAGAAAGTCCATGAAATACAATAATACGCCAAATCTTATTAAAGACAATACGACCATTTTTAGAACAAGAGTAAGATACTATAGAATGCAATTTCAACGCAGATGTATACATCAGTACAATGTGATAAGCAACTTAGGATAATGCAGCATTATTTATTGTCAAACATATTACAGTTACATACAAAACATTTTGGTACGAAAAATTTACCAATTAAAGCTTCGTTCACTCACCGAATGATTAATAAATCGTCCAAGATTTCCACATCGGGCGGCATCTATTGCATATTTGGGATCGCTGTCATCGTTGTAGTCGAGATCTAGCAGATATGTTTTGCCACGATTGTCGTAATTTTTGCCTCGAATTTCGGCTTCTTCATTTGTAATTATCTGAAAGAACAAAGCATGACCCTAACACCCAGTGCATAACCTACAACAGTATCCAGCAGAAAAGACTGTTTCACTTCGAGCGAGTCGCGAGGGGGTATCGATCGAACCACGAGGTTGTGGCTCATTCGGTGTTTCGAATGCATTAAAACTAATAATAAAATTCTGTTTTAGAACGGATTTCTTTCAAACGAGTAGCGAGTTGATTACGAGCCAGCCTTGAACGATGGACTGTCATGTTTGGCGAACATTGCAATGATAACGTAAAAGCTTGTATTAAAAATTCTGTAAATTATGAATTAATTGAGAAATGCATAATTTCTGAATATTACACCAAGTAAATGTGAAGCAATATACTTTGTAATAATTAATTTAAAATTATTGTAGTTAGTACAACAACCTGCGCATGGTATGAATCCGTCAAAAATGCGTCAACTATGTATAATTGAAGCGGAGCGATAGAAGCAAGCGCAGTTTCCATGGATGGCGCTACGGGGGTTGTGAAAATTTTGACTGTTTTTGTCATGCATGACTCCTCTTCGGGTGGATGAATTTTGATATATTTTTTATTCGATAGCAAAAGTTATGAGCACGCCAACACCTCTTCCACCCAATATTCGGTGTCAAAATATCAAAGAACCGCGTTTTTAAAGGTTCTTTGACAAATTTGGTCATATGGCTAACAGTCTTTGGCAGCCCATATCTCGTGACACAGGCTTGGCATCCAAAAACATGGACGAAATTTTTCAATTGAGCTCATCGAAATCTACAATTTTGCTGACCAATACTTTTTGAAGAGTTACTGCCTCGGGTTCTGTGCGCCCGAATATGATTCGTCGGCCCTTTGCTAGAAACAGCGATGTTTCAAATTTCAATATGTTATTGCGTGTTTTTACCCACTGGTGTCTTGTTAAATTCTCAAGCGCGCTGAATAGGATGGTTTTGCTATTTAGAGTGCAACTTGACTAAATTATACCTTTTTATGAGGCTTTAAGGTTTTACGATCGACGAATCCGATTACCGAAATGAAATGAGTTTCCATTTGTTTGGTTATTTGTTGCTTGCGGGGCATCAAGAATGGTCCATATATAGGTTTTTCGGTAAGCTGAATGTGGTGGTTTGGTGATCTAGAGTCATGCACTAATATTTCATACCTTTTCAGATGTTTTCAATGGGTTTAGAGTCAATGAACCTGAGTGCCAGAATATAGTCTGTCTTCAGTAGTTTGTTTATGTATTGTGTACAGGGCATCAAGAATGATAATGTTTTAGGCATGCTGAATACGGTGGTTCGGTTTCTAGAGACTATCACTAATAGTTCTTGCGTTTTCAGTTGTTTTCGGTGCGTTTAGGGTGGACGAGATTTATGGCGTCCAGCGAATTCAGGATTACTGACATTTTATTGTACAAAGTATATACAATGTACACAAAGCCTGTTAGAAGGTAATTTCAGAGAATTATCACTTGATAAAACAACGGACGCTCCGTTTTAGTCTCGCTTGCGAGTTACTAATTAATTAATGTTACAATAGAACTTTTATGAGGATTCTGCGACGCACTGGTTAGAGCGCAGGTCTCACAATGATGAGGTCGCGTCCTCGAGCCCTTGTGTGCGCATAAACTTCTTAAGCGGACAAGAGACCAAGATCACAGTTACCAGGTAGAGACCATCTTCCATGGTACCCTCGTGTAAAAAGGGTACGAAGATGCACAGACTTTCCGTCTCGGAACAGGCATACCGTCACGGTTTGTGCTTCGGAAACTGTCGCTGTAATCTTAACCAACAACTCTTATAAGGTTGGTTCTCGAATGTCGGAAGAGAAATAGAGAGCTTATAATATATATTATGTATTTTCATGTACATATTATGTATCTGGAATTCCAGTTATGTTCATCTAACTAATTCCTGCCACATTTTCAATTCCGAGCAAGTCTATTATAACCGTCTCGCTAGTTTTTCATGGCCGAATCTGCATTTCTCAGGTTATATGTATGTAACCTATTAAACTATTTTCTTTCATTCAACTATTATTCGGTCACAAATCCCATTACGGAATCGTGTCCGCAGTTTTTCATAACACATAGCCTATGTAGAGACCAGGTAGAGACCATCTTCCAAGGGACCCACGTGTACAAGGCTACGAGGATGCCGGAAGGTAAACATTGTTTCCGTCTCGAGAATCCCATGGCAGTTTGTGCTTCGGAGACTCTAGCGACCTTTTGGAAACATATCAGTACACATTTCCTCGCAAGTAACATCACTCCACGGCTTGTGCTTCGGAGATTCTGGCTGTAATCTTAACCAATAACTGTTATAAGTTTTGTTCTCAAATGTCGGACGAGATATAGTGAACTTTTGGACAAATATCATGTATATTATGCATTTTCGTGTACATATTATGTATCTGGGATTCCAGTTAAGTTCATGCAACTTATTCCTGTCAAATTTTCAATTCCGAGCAAGTCTCTCGTAACCGTGTCGTTAGTTTTTTCAGTCCGCATCTGCACTGGCTCATGTATCTAGTCCAACGAACTCTTTTCTACCAATAATTATTCAGTCGTAAATGCAATTGCGGAGTCGTGCCTGCCGTTTTCACATCACACAGCCTATATACACATCCGTAACACACCTCTAGTTCAGTGCGCCGTGCCAAACTAACTTCTCCTAAATATTCGGTTGCAAATCCGCCTTTCGGAATCGGGTCAATGGTTTTCACTCCGTACAGCCTATATACACATCCGTAACACACCTCTAGTTCAGTGCGCCGTGCCAAACTAACTTCTCCTAAATATTCGGTTACAAATCCGCCTTTCGGAATCGGGTCAATGGTTTTCACTCCCCAACCGCGATCGTTCGTCCGAAATATTGTAAGTCGATAGCTGCAACCCCGTTGGATTACACGATTTGGACACGTTTCCGGATTACACGAGCATCGAGAATTGCATTCGTAGATCGGATGTCCACGTGGCAGTTGAAGCAGACCATCGACGCTGTACGGCCAAAGTACGGAGGCAAGTCGTGGGCAACAACCTACAAAAATATTAAGAAAAAGCAATCCCATTATCATAGATGAAGAAACAAAAATTTATCTACAACACTACACTTTGGATATAAAGTAACACCGTTTGAAGGGAATTATATGTAGTCTGTGACGGTATCGTTCAATTAACTGTATAATAATAATAAATTCCTGATGAAGTGTTTTTGGGTTTCGCTCTATGTCTCGTAAACATAGAGCGAAAAGTTTCAGATCTTCGGCGTAAACTCAATAATGGGACCTGCAATTCCAAATAAAAGGCCTTAGTATACTACTGCATATAAGGATGGCAGTGAGATATAACTACTAACAGTACCATAATGGCTACGATATACTCAGGAAACTCACCAAAATTGATATAATTTGGACACTAAACACGAACAGTTAAGTTGAAGGGCAGTCAAAATTACCAAATTAAATTTTTATTTTCAATTTCTTTAACAGGATGGCCCCAGGCCCAATGCTGAAATTTTCACGGTTTTTGAGAACTTGGTTTTCGATTCAGTTTCACCACCTCATGTAACAGAGTATTCATCCTAGTTTCAGTGAGCTTGGGACGATTTACGATTAAACCGGGGGGCAAGCAGCTTGCCGCTCGGATATTAATTTTGTACTTCAAAGAATATATTTCTATAGTGTTTACAGTTGTCTTGACGTATAACTTGCGGCAGTCACTGTAGAATGCCATCTTCTGAAAGTCTGAAGCCCCCGATTGCCGCAATTCCACATCTGCCCCGAAACCAATTTTGGCCGTGGGTTTAAGACTGTCCGAATTCTCAATGTCAGTCGCCACCGGCTTTAGTACGTCGTCATCTAGGGCTGGAACAGCAACTGCAACTTTTTCAACTAATCGAACTACAAGAAACTTATAGGGCCATTTTGAAGATCGAGTAACGTCGGTATAGGTCGTCCTTCGTGAAGGTCAATCTTTAAAAAATCAATACAATGAACGCAGAAAAGATTTGATGTTCCAGCCAGTGCCACGATTTCCAGCTTGCAACGCACCAGTAATCACGTTTAAACCACAGCTACATGTGTCTAGCAAACTAGGGTCATCGCGTGAAGCTTAAATAGACTGCTTTAGATCGTTATAGAAACGCAAGTTTACCGCAGGGCCATCCATTGAGACCTGCAAAACCTTAGCTGGATTCTGTCTAATTGACTCCATCGACTCCATAAACGCTGCGCCCAAATTAACTGCAAATCGAGTTGCAACGGTATTGTTTATGACACACAATATGTCTTAAACTCAAGCAATAATATAATTGAAACATCCTATGCGATCTTTTATCATTAATAAACATTATCATTAGAATCTGTATCAGCGACGGAGTTCGACAATAAAGACGTGTTCGAGGTTGCAGCATCACTTAATTGGTGACTATGACTTCTACGTAAATTACGAAAGCAAACAGCCAAGATTTTAGGACATTAATTCTGCTTGATACTATTTTCAAGGTTCGGCAGTTCATTTTCAAACGTTTTAGGGAGGTCTAAAAATTCAAGGTTTTCAAGACAATGTATTTCTAGGCAAGGTAATTCTGTATTCAATGTTTTTCCAGGTTTTTCAAGGTTGGCGCTACCTAGCTTTAATATCGCAGTAAAATTGTCTGATTACAGGAGGCTTCAACGATTGTCATTACAGATAAAGGTTTCAGACCATGCGGCCACAAAAACTAAAAAGGACATTTTTTCGTAGTATAGATAGGAATTCAAAAAAAACCTTTTCTTGTAAGAAACGTTTAAACAACATGAATACTATCGCCATTGAACATAAATCACTCATTTATCTAAACAGAAGTCAATTTATATTATAATTATATATAATATATTACTATCTTAAAAGAACATACCGACACAACTAGGACCACATCCGCTGCATTTGGGTTGCTTGGTGCAATCGCATCCAACCAATGCTATTTGATCCACATTGACACCGTTTCCAATTTTGTAGTCTGCGATTGGAGTCAAATCTTTCGGTGGACCTATAATAATAATTTTTAACTTCGATAAAGTTTAACTTCGAAATATAGCGACAGATACGTTTGTATAACTTTCATTACAAATCACATATAAATCTAAGCTGCAATAACGAGCGGTAACAAACTTTTCGTGGTCAACACATGTAATGCCGACGTGTTGGAAAAAATGTACAACTATTGCTTTGTTATAGCAAAAATTAAGTACGTATGTAACATTATGAATATACGATTATTATTCTATTATCTATTATTATTGGTATTATTATTATTAATATTATTTGGTAGTGGGTTTCCCAAGTAGTTTTTTAGCAGCTCATGTTTCTGGCGTTTTTCATTAAACTTTCAAAACTAAACTTTATAATTTTTAAAAAAATTTTCTTTTAAAAATATAAAGCTGGCATCGTTGACAATTTGCGAAGTGTAATGTTTTGACTCATAATTTCAAGGGCTAAATTTTCTAGCTATAAAAGTCGGTGTGTTAGCTTTGAAGCGTACTCATTGTGTTAGATCTAGCAAGATCGTCGCCGTGTTGGTACAAAGTCTTGTTTAATTAAATATTTGGGAAAGCTCATTGCTGTCTTATACTGATCGTATATATTGGACGACCATAGAAATTAATAATATACCGTACGGGCTTGCTTTAGCCGGAGCCTGAGTACCGAAAAATCTGTTCCTTGGTTAGCTCCGCTACTACCGTCTCTGGTCGGACAGCTTGCACGACTAATTAAACAGTACAGCAACGTTACGGTGAAGGTTACTTAGGGTGCGCATTCAGCCGTTTGGGTAGTATACCTATACCATAGACGAACAGTCCGCCTAATACGACGACTGTGATCGGATTGTCGTATCAACCTATAACGAGAACTGGTCATCGGTCGTGTCAATTCGACTGCGATACCCTGGAAACTTGATACGCCACACGTACATACTTAAAGCACCAAATTTAATAATTTTGCATCAAATATTACGAAAATGTCCCATAAAAGGAATATGCAAAACACACAAATTTGCTGTTTCGCTGCTTATTGAAACTGGTGAGCGACCAGTGGGATGTGAGAAATTTATTGTTCACTGTGAAAAAACATAGAAGTGGGCATAATTTTTCGTGGACTAAGATTATGAGTTTAACATAGACAACAACTTCTATGTGTATGTACATATATGCGGTGTTCATTTGCTGGAGTAGTAAGAAATTCAAGATTTCTCTGTGTTCTTAGTACTATATATGCTAGATAAAATACTAGACATGAAACGGCATGGTCTGGGTCAAAATCATTCTAACCACTTCCCTGGACGTAACAATAAAATTACCTCGAGGAATGACACTCAGTTGTATTGATATTCCTTTTTTGTACGATATTTTCATTTACCTAACGTTAGAGGAAAAGTTGGGTAATGTCATCCCGAGCGCTCTGCTGTAAAATTGCTTGGATCTCTGCACAAAGTTGGGCGATGATCCTAATTAGTGCAAAATAATTTTTACCCACAGCTAAAAAGCTAACAACAAACCTTACCCTCAAAATCAACGTTGTTCTCCACCGAAATCGGTACTCCGCTCTTGCTACAACTGGTCAACTCGGCCGCCCACCGATCAAGTTTTAGCTTCAATTCTTTACGTCGCTTCGTCCAATCGCTGCTGTTGTTTTTACCTGACGTTGCCGCTAACGGGATTGTGACACGATAATTGCCACGGGATATCTAAAACTAAGCTTCCTTTTTTAATGCACTGAGGCAAAAACGAAATGAGTGATAAATCAATACAATAATAAAATATTATATGGCGCTATGAGTTGTGTAGAGTTTGATTTGTCAAGCGAGTGATGCAATTAAGCGACGTCTAAATATAAATGAGGTATACTATATGTCACACATATATGTGTACTGTGTCATACATTATTTATGTGGACTGGTTTACATATTTTAAGAGCGACAGGTCATACATTTGTAATGTCTGAATATCAAAACAATTTTGTATGGTAATTGATGGAGCGGTTTTCTCTTTTGTCTGAATTTTCAGATTCATTTGTATAAAAATACACTTATCGACACCTTAAAGCGAAAAACACGTAAGTCCGATTCTGACTGTTTTGAGATAAAGCGTTTAATGTGTTTTACAACATAACCCGTTGCAACCTATTGTTCGAAATGCCAATATATACTGTACTACTAACGCGCTAAAATACGATAACCAACGCATTTAGATATCATGCATGCATTGGCAACAGCAGCGCGTCCAACTGACTTACGTGTTTCTCGACCTAAATTCCCACGCTAGGAGCAGTAAACGAAAACCCATAAGTCTGACTAGCGGGATTTTCGCATTAAGTGTTTGTGACACAGTGTTTACCGAGTTGCCTGACTTGCGTACACAGTGCAACGTTTTCCTATAAAATCAGTTTGAAGTTACAGGGTATTTCACTTGTTTAGAGTTTCTTTACCTGTCATAACTAGGGCTACGTAACAAAATTAAAAATTACTTTAAACAGCTCTATTAAAAACTTTAACAATTGTATTAAGAGCGTTTACCATAAAAATTTACTATCGGTCGGCCAATTTCATTTTTCACGTTAATGACTGCTTTCTTCATCGTCAATTTCGTCAAACGACGGTTCCGGAAGTCTGTCAACCATATTCGATGTATGCGGCAATGACTCATAGTACTGGGCATATAATTCTGGAATTATACCATCTTTGATGAGCAACATCAGGTCGCCATATTTATGATCTGACAACGGCAACAATGCGGTAAATGCTGGCTTGATGGTCACAGCTGTTGTATTAGCCCAGTGTCGTGATTTTGATGGCTTGACGTTAACCTCTTTGAATCCCGTATCCGAATAGTTAACTTTATAAAAAATTGAGTGTGGAAAATCCTTACGATACTGAAACCATTTTGTTTTGGTCCACATAAGTCGTTCGCCATCTGTGTTCCTAGTACTATTACCAATCGTGCGCGCGGCTAAATCTGTGAGATCTATTATGTTCTGCTGCTTCATGAATTCTACGATGTATGGTTTACGTGTTCTAGCTGAAACTATAATTGTTTTCCAGAAATCAGGTGCGTATATTTCTTGATCTTTCTTGGCACCTTCAATATCGGCATGCATTGAGTCGGCCTCCATATACGTGTGGCCAGTCTCCAAAACTTGTGGTCTATGATGCTAATGTGGTCAATTTGTTGTACTGCATATAAAAACATTGCCGCAACGTTGACATTTCTATTTTGGCCACTACATGTGTCCGAATAAAAGGACACTCGTTTTACATACGAAGGAAGGGAATGGAGGTATTGTAGCAGACAACTTCCAATTTCATTGGAACCCCGTTTCCCAATTACCTCGGTCTAAAGAAAACAGTAACCATCATTTGGCTCCCAGCAAGACTTTTTGTCATTCGGTTGAGCTTTTCCAAATGAATTATTTGCTGCATTAGGAGCCTGCTCGAAGATCGTCAAATTGTAAAGATTAAGCTTCGACCGATAATACGCTACGGAAATGTTACTGGTAGGACACTGCAAAACTGACTGCAGATCGAAAGTCACACTACGATAACTACAATCTGCGTAAGCTCGAACTTTATCTAACTGTTTTTCTGCTTGAGCATCCCTGTGGCGTTCAAGATGTGGCTGTTTAATGTCCCGTTCATACTTATCTCTTGCTGGCCCAACCAGCGATTTTGCATTCTCATTCTCACATAATTTGCAACGGTCCTTCTTGGGCTTAAAAACACCCAAGTTAAACTTTGTATGAAAAACGCATCGGTAAATAGGCAGCTGTACAGGTGTTGCGTTTGGGTTGTTTTTCTGCAACCACTCCTCGTATAGAGCATGCATTTTTGGCATAGTAACGCCGGCATTCAAATACTTTTTTGTTGTTCGACTACGAACGTAGTGTGACTCAACCGTTCGGAATGAATTAATATGTTCCATCACTAGTTCAATAGAGGCATCACACGTCCGGTTCACTGGCTTAGGCCGTACTGGAGCAGTGTACGTACCATACCCATCAGTGTTTTTTCGCACCGTTCGCAAAAGACTATCATTTTTCAATCCGAGAGTGCGCAAAAAAAAGTTTTGGCATACCATTATTTCCTTTTTCTCCACTAAAAACTGTAAGTGTACGACGCTTCTTTCTGTCTAGCAGCTTCTTTTAAGCGAGGACGCCTCTGTTTAACGCTGGCGCTTTTTCTACATCGAAGCATTATGAACGATATCTGATCATGTTTCGATTTTGAATAAAAATTTTCGCATATCTGTTCTCTCTGGCACTCCTTGATATTATTATTGCACTTATTATGACAATGGCACGGAGCTGGCAGCGGTTTTCGCGATTGAACAATCTTTCCGGCTGAGTTCACGTATTCCTGCCCATGCAGACGAGAGTTTTTTGCTTTGATAGTTTTTGACATTGACGGTTGACCCTTACGAGCCCTCTGTCGTTTTGATTTGGTTTGCGTTACTTTATTTGATGTAGACGGTTGGTCATTTTCCGAATGTTCGTAATCACTGTCAGTTTCATACGCCAGGTCGCTATCAGCATTGGTACACGTTGCTGGTCGTTTGAAACGCTTCGATGCTCCACTTGTAGGTACAGCGGCTGAAAAAATTAAGAAATAATGTAGATTCAAGTTAGGCAAGATGGGGAATCAACATGAAAGAAATTTATTTGATTAAACGGAGCACAAAATACATGATTTAGGAAGTATCACAAGGATTACACACAAAAACAGTCCCATTTATCTCACCTGCTGTTGGGTTATTGTCTTGTCCAAATGAATCAACGACGTCATACGCCAGGTCGCTATCAGCATTGGTACACGTTGCTGGTCGTTTGAAACGCTTCGATGCTCCACTTGTAGGTACAGCGGCTGAAAAAATTAAGAAATAATGTAGATTCAAGTTAGGCAAGATGGGGAATCAACCTGAAAGAAATTTATTTGATTAAACGGAGCACAAAATACATGATTTAGGAAGTATCACAATGATTACACACAAAAAAATCCCATTTATCTCACCTGC